>SNQJ01S0017834.1:33065-50049 GCA_010110895.2 Picea sitchensis | reverse complement strand
ATCATCATCATTCATCTTCATGTCACGAAGCTCATTCTTTAGACTCATTATTTGTCCAATGTTTCTGACTGAGAAGAGGTTTGTTAGGGCATCGTACATCTTCTTCGATGAGTCAATATGGGAGATGTAGGGTATCAAGTGGCATTTTATAGAGTCTGCTATGATACTCATGGCATTGATGTCACCATCTTTGAACTTCTCCATAACTACAATGTTCTGCTATTCCTTCTCTTTCCCTTCTTCAAACTCTGGTTCCACGATCTTTCCTTTCACGATATCCAACACTTTATTCTTGGTAAGGATGAGGTCAATCTTTGTCTTCCACACTCTGAAGTTAGAAGCTCCATATAACTTATTTTATGAATTCATAGAGTAAGTCATGGCTTCTTTGACTTGGTCAACCCTAGATTTGACCAAAAAATCAACCTTGACATCTTGGCTTGCTGAGAGTATCAGGAGATGCACTAGTCTAGGGCACACTCATCTATCCATAAATTAGGTCAATCCATTCACTTAAGGTTCCTCAATGAGAGGATTAAGGTTTTTGAAACTGCACCTGCTAGTAACCCTAGTGACAGTGCTTTGGTGATTGCTCCTGCAAGAAACCCTAGCGAAAGTTCTTCGACGAGCTTAATATCCTTATGGCTATGTTTCCTTCCAATGGTTATACTTAATGAAGGAGGTGTGGGCCCATAACCTGTTATAATATAATGTATGTGCTTGTTTTACCATTGACAATATCATTATTGTCACCCAACCATAGGTCAAAGCCACCCTCTGAGCACCTTAACAGAGAATCACTCCAGAAGAAAACCCTAGGCTAGATATCCAAACAAAGGGTAGTGCTCCTTTCCCCAAGGATAGTGCACCAACAAGAGCTGATCAAATAGTCCAAACCCTAACCAAGAGATAGTCCAAGACAAACATGATCTGCTAGTTGCAGCAGCTGCAATGGAAGCTTTCCCCCAAACCTGCGTACAAAAATGGGCACTGCAGTGCGCACATGTGCTTCTCTGCAATTTTGAGACTGCTTGCCAGAATGAAGACTAGCCTCCTGTATTTATAGTAATTCTGACTAACTGCCTGGGTCAACTTCTCATTCTGGGTATCTGTCTGTTCAATATATATTATTTCTTCTGGACGACTTCTTCTCTTGGAGGCTAATAACCTAATACAAGTTATCTTCTTGAGCCGACATGTCTTCTAAAGTTATAGGCCAACTCATCAGGGTTTCTTATTTCTTCCCAGAGTATTCTATTCTTGTCAAGTTTACACATGGAGGTAAATACCTCCTGCAGCTACCATAATATCAACAGTTACAACCATTTCCCATTTCATAATGGAAATGAGAAGTTGTCACAGTTGATTTTATTACTAAGTTTCCCAGAACAATGAAGCAACATGATTCCATCATGGTGGTGGTGGATAAATTAACTAAAATAATGAATTTTATTCTAGTGAAGATTACACACAAGGCCTCAAATGTCACATAAATCTACATGAAAGAAGTTTCCAGGCTACATGGAGTTCTCAATGAAATAGTTTTAGATAGATATCCAAAGTTCACATCCAATTTTTTGAAGGGTTTGTTCAAAGGATTTTGAACAAATTCAAATCTTAGAACAACCTCTCATCTAGAGTCAGTTGAGAAAATGAAAAGGACTAATATGATAAATGAGGACATGCTTAGAATGCATGTGATGGATCAACCATCAAAGTGGGAAGATTATATCCATTTAGTTTAATTTTCCTACAACAATGGGTATCAGACTTCATTGAAAATGAGTCTATTTGAAGCATTGTATGACAAAAAATGTAACACTTTGGTGAGTTGGTATAATCCAATGGACAGAGCATTTGTTGGGACAAATTTGTTAAAATAAATGGAAGAGAAGATGGAAAATATAAAGCATAATTTAAAGGCTTCCCAAGCTAGGAAAAAAAGTCACATAGACAAGAATAGAGTGTTTAGAGATTTTAAAGTGGAGGAAAATGTGTTTTTAAAAGTGATGGAAAAGAGAAGTTTGCTAAGATTAGGAAGTTTCCCAAAGATGACAATAAGATATTGTGGACCTTTTGAAATATTATAAAAGATTGGATTAGTTTCATACATGCAAACATTTCATGCATCCATGAGAGTTCATAATGTATTTCATGTATCATTATTGAAGAAGTATGTGCTTGACCCTAACCATATAATTGATTGGAATGTGATCGAGGTGGAGCACGAAGGGGATTTCTGGGTGGAACTTGTATGCATCCTGGACTGGAAAGTCAAAGTTCTCAGGAACAAATCCATAGGGTTGGTAAAGGTTCAATGGAACTCCTATGGTCCTTAATATGCTACATGGGAGCATGAATAAAACATGCAGGATGAATACCCACAATATTTTGACAATTTTGAAGAAATAAGAATGCAAGGCTCCATTTTGAGCAAGTAGAGTTCTGAAACCAAATATCAAACTCCTAGCCATATGTGATGAGGACCTTGATAAAATAATGGCTCATTCCTTGAGTTAATACTGATAAACAAATGAGACATCCCTTGGGTTATCCTTGATAAACGAATGATGGATTTCTTGGGTTAGCGAGTTGAGAGGAACATGATATTTTGGTTGGAACTGTTGCTGGAGTTGTAAAATTGCATAATTTTATTTCTAAGTATTGTGATGTAAATTTACATATATGTATATAGACATAGTGTGCACCGATAATGGTGCACAATTGTAGGGGAGGGTTAATGTAACATCCTCACTATAATCCCCAGTTTAATTAATGCTTAATGTAGATAAAATATGTGGTTACGTCCAAGTGATGTAATATGCAAATTGTATTTCTCAATGTTAATAATAAAATTTGATGCTAGCTTCTAAAGGGACATGGATAGAGATAGGGGTTGAATTAATCCACAAGAGAGGGGAGTGTATATGATAATGGACAAAAGGGGTCCAAGGGGGAAATTGCCCATGTATATTAATTAAACCCATTTTCCTAATTTTTCTATTTGTTTATGAACCTTCTAATTTCTGATTGAGTGTTCCCAAAGCTAATCATTGAATACATGTAAGAGGGTGAGTGTGAGTGGTCAAATCTAACAGTTATTGGGGACATGGGGGTTGAGTACAATCATCTTGGGAAAGTGTGTGAGTCAAGAAAGCAAGACAAATGAGAAGAAATTGTTATGGGTGGGGACAACAATTTTAGACAATCAAGTTTTGTGCATGAGGATCAAGTAGAGAGAAAGAAAGAGAGCTTGGAGTTGGTGCAACCATGTAGGGTGAATTTTAGAGCATGTTGGAGTATGCTTGAATAATTTTGGAGTTGAATACTGAATATCCAGGTTGTCATACCCAAAGAGTGAACTCCTATGCGAGTTTCACTAAAACAACAAGTGTTTGTTGTGGTTTGATGGTAGTTTTCCTATCAATAAGTTTCCTTGAGTTCCCAACTGAGAGGTTCTTAGCTACATGTTCCAGAGAGACCCTGATAAACGAATGAGACTCCTGAGGGACTGATATCAATGAAGGGGTACATTCCTTGGGTTGGACAGGTCAAGAGGAAGAGAGATGGTGGAAAATAAGGATAGTTGTAGGAGAATACTAGTGGGTTGTGAGTTTTATGAGCTGTGAGTGGGAAGTGAGAGACCACCCTCTTTTTTGGATTACTAGCCTTAGCTCGGGGGTGACTTGTTGTTGATATTTGGATAAACAAGTCTATGGTTGGGTGGAATGTCCATCCCAAGCAACTAGTTTCACAACTGTTTATTAAAGATAAGTGTTTATCTATTTTTTGTCTTGTATTTATGAGTTGAATTGTTTTGCGTGATCTCTGTAAATGAGAACAAATTTTATATGTTGTTGTAAAGAAGTTTATTAGTTGCATTCATTTTTATTTTAGTATGTTGTAGATTCATCAATGTAATGGTAACAAACAATAGCTAAACATATTTTTAATTTGTAGCTGAAAGCTACAAAAAATATGTCAGTTGCAAAAGAATTAAATTAGTTAACATAAATTTCATTTTTACGAGTTTTCCACACCGTAATGTCCCTTCAGTGGGTCGAGGGACATTACATCAACCCAAATGATCGTTTCTTCCTTGTATTCTTTGTTTTTTTCTTCACTGAATCTACCTAAGGAGAATGTGAGCTCGATGGGAGCCATGGGAGACCTTACATAAAAAAAAAATGCGATTAGGGATTATTGTTGTTGGTGAGTTGTTTTCATAGCTCTTTAGGGATTTCAGGATATTCTTGTGATTTGTTTTGTTATCTTTGTAGGAGTTTGAGGTTTTTCCACCTCATAACGTTAATTGGGTTTCGTAGAGTACATGTTTGCGGTCTTTTTCTTATTTCAAGTTTCAAATTTCTGTATGTATCAAAGTTTAGTATTTTCTTATTTCAAGTTTCAAATTTCACTATATATCAAAGATTACACGTAGAAAATGAAAATACAATGTGAAATGTGTGATATGTTAGTCTTTAGTTTAAATGCCGAGTTTTTTTTTTCTTAAATTAAAAATTTTCTCTTTTAACTTGTAGATAACATTTGTATAGGCATTTTCCATGCTTTGAAATTTCTTGAATTTTGTTTCCATAAATATTTTAATTTTTTAATCAAAGAAACGTGATGGTGACATTTTTTTAATAATAAATTTTGACTCATATATATACATTTTGCATAGATAGTTTGAGCCCTGAAAATTTGTGCATATAAAATGGACAAAAGTTGAGTTTCTAATGGAACTGCAAAATTTAGAGAACAATTAACAACTGCATTTGCTACATTATTGTTCGCTTTTTTAGGATCATCTATAAAATCATTTATTTTATTTCTTATATTTAAACTTCGTAATATGTATCTACTAGTTCAATAAATTTGATTAGAAATATAATAATTTTTAACACATTTTTTTTTTTTTATGAAGTTTATACTTAATTTATTGTTGTTGTAAATTGAAAGAAATGTAGTTTTTTTGGGATCTTTTCCTATTGGAAGAGTTTTATGATTATATAAACTTCTCATTTAAATTAAGATATACCCTTCAAATTTATCACTGATTCCATAATGAGTTATTTAATTATTGCTCATGTATATAAATTGCTCGTGTATCTCAGATCACCCAACTATTTAACAATTGCTCGTTTATCTGACATCGCCCAACTACGTGTCGTGCAAGGTGCCAAACCATGAACAAACTAATTCCCACCTAATGCCCCTAGGTGGCAGTCAATATTAGTTGTTTATTAATTATCCTACGTTAAGGAGGATAATGGCCTAGCGGTTCATTTGGATGACTATATCGGCCATGTACCTAATTTTAAAAGGTTAATGAATTATGGTTTATTGAAAGTCTTTTTGAAAAAAGATGAATTCTAAAAATTCATGTCTACGTTTATTTTTTAGTTGAAGGTGCTATGTGATTAATTAAACTCAGTTTTTTGGGGTTTAAAATTTAAATTAAAAAACAAATAGAAGGGGAAATATATTATACCAGCTGGATGTGCGGGACACTATGAAGGAATATGATGACGAAATTTAATGGATTTATTAGTCGAGGAGACTCAACTGAAGTGCTGAAATAATGATCTAACTTACCTTTTTGTTGTCGATTGATTTTCCATGACAAAGTTTTCCTCCCATGCCATGGGGATAGTTTTATTATGATTATAGGTATGTTTCATACGATTTCAACTCTTGAGCATATGGTTGTGATAGACATTTCACATCGCCATTTTATATTGAAATGACATTTTTGTTTTGTAAGACGAGGTTCGTTGTTGTTCAAATGTAGAGAAGTTGTGTGGTCCATCATTTGAAATTCTTGGTGTTCCATGTTTGATTCAAAGTACCATAATTATGGATTCATCAGTCCCTTTTTGTTTACCATGCTAGTATGGTCCTTCCATCTTTCCCAATCCCTTTTATGGGGAAACTATATAAGCTAGGTGGCAATGAAGGAGGTTGGTAGTGAGGATTTTATGGTCCTTCCATCCTTCCCAAGCACTAGTATAGGGAGACTATATAATATAGGTGGCACTAAAGGAGGATGGTAGTGAGGATTTCATCGCCTGGTTAGACTAACAAGATTTATTGAATGCATTTTTTTAATCAGTTTACTCCCCATTGAAACTCTCACTACTTTACTATTTTTTATACATTTTACATGATGAATCTTGTCATCTACTACCTTGTTTCATCACCATTCACATAATGTTTTATTACTCTTTTAATGGCCATTGTTTTCTTATTCCTGTAGCCATGTTGCACATTGTATCACCTCCTTAGTATGAGGTTGCAATTTTCTTTAACATCAACACTTTGAACTATCTTGTCATCCTTGTTTTGCAACATGAGGTTCATCATTGTTCTTTGAATCCAGAGTGATCATGTGGTTCATCTTTTGGTCTTATTAGTTTTTTAATTCACTTATGAATTACTCAATTGTGATTTCCTAGGTTCTTTAGTTATTCCATCCTTCACCAAGGTTGTAGGAAACCTTTATGAGATAGGGTTGTTGTAGGGAATCTTTTCGATTGTAGGTATCTTGTGAAATTTATTATGACTTAGTATGTGGTTGTGATTTCCATTTCCCATTACCCCTTTGATCCTTCAACTATAACTTCATTGTAGGTTTGCGTCATTAGAGGGCCCAACAACAAAATCAACAGCTGACTTTTCTATCGGGCTCTTCTATGACTTGAATCTACAATTGTATTAAGTATGCCCCCTTTCATCTAGCATGGAATTTTTGTTTTAAAAATATGGTTCATCATTTCCCTTTGAATATACTATTATTGTGTCATTCATAATTTTCAATTCTTGGTGTCATGTGTTGCAATTCAGGGGTCATTTTGGTTCATTGGTTCTCTATGGTTTCCCATGTTGGTTTCTTTCTTCCCACATCCTTTGCAGGGGTTGTTACATGAAATATATATGAGCTAAGATACTTGAAAGAATTTATTGACCTCATTGGCCTAGGAGGTCTATTGAATGTAGTCTTTCCTCTCTACTAAAACTTTGAGCTACCTTACTATTGACAATTCATTTTCTATGGTGAAGTTTTTCCTCCCATGTGCCATACTTTAATAGTCACATGGTCTTTGCTTACCTATTACGCTTGGAAATAATGGAGCAAGAGTTAGTTGCAAGAGATAGTTACCAAGAAGAATTCTACTATTCAAGAGTCAGTAGCGTAGTTGAACTCTACTTCACTTAATGTAGATCCTAGTTATCTATGGTTTGTTGTAACCGACTAAGTAGAGTAGTTTCCTATATAACGATGTAATCAGTCCTCATTCAATAATATAGATTGTGAGTGTAGCCTCACCTGTGTGTTGTTTTCTCATATTTTAAGTTGGTATTAGAGAAGCATTGGAGATCCAGCTCTCCGAGGCGAGATCCAATGTCCGAGATCTCGAATTTGTTTTTGAAAAATTGCCAGCGCCCCCATATACAATGTTAGAGAGCGTCGATGCTCTCACACTTATAAAATTTTAATTTCATAGGTTTCACGCTCCCTCTGTTTGCATTCAATAGAGCTTGTGTACCAACGCTCCCCCTTACACATGCAAAGAGCGTTGTCTGCTCTGCCTAGCGCCCCCCCTTCAGTTGTTCATGAACTCTAACACTCCCCTTCATTCCGTTAAAGAGAACTGATTGTTTTCTTGCTTTGGAAATACGTGAGCTTTGAACGTAAATGTTTTATGAGTTCTTTGGAGAAGGGTAGCTATCCATTTATTGTGGAAGAAGAATTCTAGATAATTCAAAGGAGAGATATCTATTACAGGCCCTCGAGAGATAAAATTTGTTGGAACAAATCATGAAGGTTCTTTTATGATCTGTGAGTTTTCTACTGTGTGAGATAATCTGTGAGCTTTAAGAATGATCTTTTGAAGTGTGAGGTTATAGCATGAAGCGTGAGCCTGAGTGTGAGATTTTTTTTTATATGTGAGTTTTTTTAATATGTGCAACATTGAATAAGAGTGCCACATTTGCATGCGTTTGATTATTTGAGAGTGAGGTATAATTTTTTTTTTTTAAAGTGGATATGTTGGATATTAAGCTTTATGTGAGGTGGGGTTATGATTTAAAGGTGCATGCATGATTTAAAGGTGGATGCTTGTATGTGTATTAAAGAAAAAAAATAAATTCCATAAAAGAACCCCCCCCCTTTTTTAATACATGAAGTGGTGTTAAGATTTTCTTTTTTAAAGGTTTTATTATATTTTTTAAAACGTTTTTCTTATATTTATTTTAAGAAAGATGAGAATAGAGGTAGAGTTGGATCGGTGGATCCGAAGGTAGAGCGACGGACTGCTCATCATAGGATAAAACGTGATGAAAGTTTGATATTCTTGGTGATTCATCGCCTTCAGGATTGAAGTGTGTTTGGTGATACAAGGATTTATTGTCTGATTGAACGAGAAGACACTTGGAGAGATGGAAAATCCTCTGGCAGAGACCTACTTCAATGAAGCCAACAAGTTAGATGGCTCAAATTTCATTAATTGGAAATTCAAGATGCAGACGCTCATGGAAGGCTATGGTGTCTGGACCATTGCGAAGGGAACTGAAGTGAAACCAGCTGCGGTTGTTGGTGTGACAGTAGCATAGATCCAAGACCGGGATAAGCGTGAAAGCAAGTCAAAGGTATTTTTGCACATGTTTGTTAAAGATAACATAATTCCATATATTAGAGAAGCTACAATTTCTGTTGAAACGTGGACAATGCTTAAAGCTTTGTATGGAACCAGAAATACGAATCACATTATGTTCCTGAAAACTAAATTGCTAGGCATTAATGTGGATGGAAATGAATCTATTAGTTCATTTTTGGGTCGTATTAAAGAGGTGAAAGACAAGCTAGGAAATGTAGGGGAAACTTTTTCCAACACTGATTTGGTCACTATTACCTTAAATGGTATGCTAGAAGATTATCAGATGTTCATAACAGGTCTCACAGCAAGGGATAAACCTCCTATGTTTGAAGAACCGACAGGTATTTTTCTGCAAGAGGAAGAGAGGCGCGAGAATCTGAAGCCTCATAATAAAGATTTGGCACTATGGTCAAATAAGAGATCTACGAGAGGGAAATCATGAGAAAGAGGTACAAGAGGTAGTACATCACAAAGAGGCAGTTCATCGCAAAGAATACAATCTCCAAGGCCGAATCAAGGTATGCAATCTAACAGGACTGAGTCAAAGAGTTGTTTTTATTGTGGTCGACCTGGACATATTGTTAAAGACTATCATAAGAAGAAGAGTGATGAGGCTAGGAATAAACCTAGAACACATTCAGGTCATTATGCATAAAAATATTCAAATCATGAACTCAGATTATTTATTGCTAGTGATGATATTGTTGCACCCCTGAATTTTGATTCAAGGGATCTTAGGCTGTTTGTGTCTAACGCTGCTTTATCTGCTGAATCAGATGATTTTGATGCCTGGTTTTTGGATTCTGGAGCATCAATACATATGACATGTAATAACATGTGGTACACTAATTTTAAACAAACACATAATGGAGCCAACATAAATCTCGGAGATGACCGCACTCATCAGATCAATGGATATGGAGACATTCGTGTGACATTGTTGAATGATACTATTCATCACATTCGCAATGTGGTGTATGTTCCAGGGATAAATAAAAATTTGATCTCTATGTCCAACATTACAGATCAAAACTTGAAGGTTGAATTCTTCAAGAATTATTACATAGTAAAGGATCTTCTCTACCAATTCAAAACTGTTGCAATGAGAGTCAAAGAAGGAGGCCTATACAAACTTGATGTTACCAACAAATCACATCACGCACTGACTTTTGCAACTATGCCAACAAAGAGTCTTTGGCATCAAAGGTATGGCCACATCAATCATCCTGATTTATTGTTATTAAAGAAAAAGAATATGGTTGAAGGACTTCCCATGTTAAATAATGAGAATGTTGCTTGTGATAGATGTGCATTAGGAAAGATGCAGAGAGATGAATTCTTCTCTAATCCTGATAGGAAAAAGAGAGATTTGTTAGATCTTGTGCATACTGATGTTTATGGGCCTATGCAGACTAGGTCTTTAGGAGGTTCATTTCACTTTCTGTTATTTATTGATGATTGCACGCGATACACATGGGTTTACTTCCTTAGAAGAAAAAATGATGTTTTCGAGTACTTTAAGGAATTCAAAACCATGGTGGAAAAGTAGACATGAAAATCCATCAAAATCCTTCGTTCAGATCAAGGGGAAGAATATAAATCAGGGGACTTCATCAAATATTACAAAGATCATGGAATAGTACAATAGTTTACAATACCTCACCCTCCACAGCAGAACGAAGTCATTGAAAGGAAAAATAGAACTATGGTAGAGTGTGCATGTAGTATGATGAAATGTAAGAATCTCTCGAATGCATTTTGGGCTGAAGCCATAAATATTGCAATTTATTTAAAGAATAGAAGTCCAACACGTTGTCTTGATAATGTTACTCCTTTCGAAGCCTTGTGTGGTTCCAAACCTTCATTTCATAATTTGAATGTATTTGGGTGTAAGGCTTTTTCTCATATTCCAAAGGATAATAGGAAGAAATTGGATGCTAAATCCATTAAATGTATTTTCATTGGGTAATGTTCTGAATTCAAAGCATACAAACTGTTTGATCCTTCTACTCAAAAAGTATTTTCAAGTAGAGATGTACTTTTCCATGAGTAGGAAGCAGGAAATCATGGCGGCAACAATCAAGAGGAATGGCATAAACTTCTTGATGAAGGAGTTAAATAAGAGAAACAACAACCATCACAACAACATCCACCACAAAAACAGCCACAACCGTAGCAACAACAATAAGGAATCAGTGATATGGATACTTCAAGCAGTCACAGTTAACCTAGAGGCGAAGACAGATATTCACAATGTGGGGAGGAAGATAATCAGTTGAGAAGATCTTCATGACAGGTATAGAGACTATGCTCTAATGAATAGAATTTCAAATGTCATAGAACCCATGTGTTTTGATGAAGCAAATGAACATGATGAATGGATAAATGCAATGGAGGAGGAATATGAATCTATAATGAAAAACAATACTTGGGAATTGACTAAATTTCCTAAACATAAAAAGTCCATTGGATGCAAATGGATATACAAACCCAAATTTAAATCAGAGTGTAGTATAGACAAATATAAGGCTATACTAGTGGAAAAGGGGTATTCACAAACATAGGGTATTGATTATGCTGAAACATTTGAACCAATAGCTAAATTGAATACTATCAGATTGTTAATTTCTTTAGCTACAAAGTACCATTGGAAGATACACCAATTAGATCTTAAATCTGCATTTTTGATTGGTGAGTTAAAGGAGGAGGTTTACCTTACTCAACCTGAAGTGTTTGTGGAACAAGGGCAAGAACACTTAGTGTGTAAGTTAAAGAAAGCATTGTATGGACTAAAATAGGCACCTAGGTCATGGTATGAGAAGATAGACTCTTTCTTTCTTCAACAAGGTTTTATGAGGAGCAAAAATGATCCAAATTTGTATACCAAATTTGATGAATAGGGGTATATAGTATTGATTTCCTTATATTTTGATGATTTAATAATTACAGGAAATCCAGAGAAATTGATTGATGAAATCAAGGAGCAGTTATCACAAGTTTTTGAAATGAAATATCTTGGTGAGTTACATTACTTCCTAGGTCTTGAAGTTTGGAGAAATGCAGGCCAAAATTTTGTTTGTGAGAGTAAGTATGTTAGAGAAGTACTTAAGATATTTAAAATGGATCAGTGTAAGTCTCTATTATTCCCATGCAACAGAATGCGAAATTTTCTTGTGATGATGGTTCAAAGGAGGTGAATGGCACTATGTATAGACAGATGGTGGGTAGTTTGAATTATCTCACCACAACCAGATATGATATTGCATACTCTGTGAGTGTGTTAAGTCAGTTTATGGAGAAACCTCTAGAAATTAATTGGAATGCAGCAAAGGCAGTAATCAGGTATCTAAAATGAACAATTGATTATGGTATTAAATATACTGATGCATCTGATGTTTAGTTGACAAGTTACTCATATTTTGATTGGGCTGGCAATCCGGATGATCGAAGATCAACCACTGGATATGTGTTTGGCATTGGATCTAGGGTTGTTTCATGGAGTAGTAAAAAGAAACCTACTGTATCTTTGTCTTATACTAAAGAAGAATATAAAGCCTTGTGTGCAGCAACTTGTGAAGTTGTTTGGTTCAGAAGACTTCTTCAAGACGTTGGAGAAGAACAAAAGGAACCTACAATGATCAAATGTGATAATCAAAGTTCAATCAAGCTAGCAAATAATCTGTTTTTTCATGCAAGACCAAAGCATGTTGATGCTCAGTTTCATTTTGTTAGAGAAAAGTTGCAGTCCAATGAAATAACTCTTATGTATTGTAATACTTGTGAAAATGTTGCTGATATTTTCACTAAGCCTCTTGGAAAGATTAATTTTGAGTTCTTTAGGGAGAATTTAGATGTAAGAGTCAATCCATTCTCCATTAAGGAGGATACTTGGAAATAATGGAGCAAGATTCAGTTGCAAGAGATAGTTACGTAGAAGAACTCTATTAGTCAAGTGTTAGTAGCGTAGTTGAACTCTACTTCACTTACTGTAGATCCTAGTTATCTGTGGTTTGTTGTAACCGACTAAGTAGAGTAGTTTCCTATATAATGATGTAATCAGTCCTCACTCAATAATACAGATTGTGAGCATAGCCTCATCTGTGTGTTGTTTTCTCATATTTTAAGTATTACATGGTTGGGATTCTCATATTACTATAGGTATGTTGTGCACTATATTAGTTCCTTAGTATGTGGTTCAACTATCTATTTCACATTGTCTCTTTGAACCGACTTGGTGTGTTTTTTGGCAAGCTAATGTTTATCATTGTATTTTTAATGTAAAGTGATCACATGGTTCAACATTTGCAATTCTTATTGTTGCATGTTGTGATTCTGAGTGTTGTAATTCTAAGTTAATGATCTATAGCCATGTACACTAATTTGGTCCTACCATCCTCTATGGAAATTTTTGTAGGGCATATATACGAGCTAGTATGGTTGTGAAGGAGGATGGTAGTAGGAATTTAATGGCCTTATTTATCATGGAGGATAGATTGAATGAATTTCTTGGGTGAATTACTTTACATAATACACAAATCTAAACATGATTGTCATTACTGTTATTTTATTTTTTAAATTGAGAAGAGAGTCTAGCTTCCCTTTCTTAAGGATAGCATTGTGAATATTTGTTTGTTTAATTAGTTAGATATTCTTTGTGTTAGTGAACAAATATTACTTTGAAAACTTGAGGGAAAATCTAGTTGAATATATTCTCTCCCACATTTAGATGTTTTGAATCCTTGTATTCTTTATTAAATGTCATTGTCATTACAACCATAAAGTACAATATTATCCAATAGTCCTCTTCAAATGCTATGATATGCATGGCATAACCCTCATGTGTTGTATGTTAGTGTGGTAGCTATGATATACATGGCATAACTCTCATGTGTTGTATGTTAGTGTGGTAGCTATGATATACATGGCATAACTCTCATGTGTTGTATGTTAGTGTGCTCCGCTTATCGTTTCATATGCAAATGCTTTTATTAAAATGTTTTTAGTCTTCAAATTTCTCTTAATCCATTTTTCTATTGTAATTAATGCCAATTTAGTTTTTAGTCTTCAATTTTTTTCTTAATCCATTTTTCTATTGCAATTAATGTCAATTCCAATTTCATGATGCTTCACAATAATGCCAATTCCCACTTTTTTGATGCTTGTTCACTTTAATTACAATGGTTTTACTCTTTAAACTACTTCTAATCCATTTTTCTATTGTGAAAAATGTCAATTCCCACTTTCATATTGCGTACCAATTCCCATTTACATGATTCTTTCATAATGCTTAAGGTAATTTATGAAATAACAAATTTCTAAATATTGTATCGTGGACATGATTCAATGCTATTATTTCTTTTGATTGACATATAGAAACATTAATAATATTAATGTTGTTGTTGCTAGTAACCAGTGGGCGCGTGCATAAAAATATTAACATAAATAAGTATTATATATTATATTAACTTATACTAGTGTTTGTATTTTAATTTATATTAATATAATATGTGTATTAATTTATATTAACAAAGTTTATACAAAATTTGGTTAACAATATGTAAATATATTAAATTATAATAAATTATAATATTAAATTTAAAAATGGACTATTATACTATAGTATTAATATATTAATACTATTTATTTAATATTATTCTATATTAATATTGTACTTGTGGTTATAGTCTATTGGATGTATCTTGGGTGGTGGGGAGGAATGATTGTTACCCTCCTCACCCAAGTTCAATTCCTTGTGAGTGACATGTTGTGTCCTTAAATGGGTCTATAAGATGCTCTTGTTGTTGAGCCCCCAATATTTTGAAAATGCTCTACCTCCCTATGTTCTCTAACAGAGTTTGAGGGGTTTATTTGTGGATGTAAAGAGCACCTATATCAATATCTCATGTCGTGAACCACATGCAAAAATTATACTTGTGGTTATATAGTTGGAAATTTATTAATAATATAAAATTCTAATATTATAGTTGATAAGGTTATGTTGGATTGGAGCATTCTTTAATGGTTATTTAGGGTTACAACATTCATATTGTCTAGTTAATATTATGTATTAATATTATAATTGTTTTCATGGTTCACTAAAAAATATTATTCATAATCTCAAGTTATAATATCATAGTTTATAGTTGATAGTATTATAATATTAGAATATTATATTTGATAGGGTTATGTTGGATTGTGACATTCCTTAATAGTTATTTATAATTGAAATATTGATCTTGTCATGTTAATGCCTATGTCACATTATGGAATTCATCAAATGTTAGGCCACATTGAGATGTTCATTAAAGGTTTTGTCACATTGCGAGATTAATAAAATGTGATGTCACATTGTGGCATTCATTATTCATTAAGAGTTTCATCGCATTGTGACATTAATCAAATATGATGCCATATTATGACATTTATTAAGGATTTTGTCGCAATGCAATGTTCATCAAGGGTTTTGTGAGGTTGTGACATTATTCAATGGTTATGTGAGATTGTAACACTCATTTTGGCTTACTTTATAATATGGATATGTTTGATTGTGATGTTTTCAATGACTATTTGACCTTAAGTCATCCATCTTGGTTGACTAGTGTTGGCTTCCTACGTTCATGCATGGTTATGTCACATTGTGGTGAGGATCAAATGTAATGTGACATTGTGACATTCATTGAGGGTTATGTTGGATTGCAACATTCTTTTATGGTTGTTTCAGATTGCAACATTCATTTTGTCATGTTAACAACTATGTCACATTGCGACATTCATCAAATGTCATGGCACATTGTGATGTTCATTAAGGGTTTTGTCACATTGTGACATTCATGAAATTGTTTGTCACATTGCAACTTTCATTAAGGGTTATGTTGGATTGTGACATTCCTTAATGTTTTTTTAGTTTAGTGCCATTGTAACTTTGCGACATTCATCAAATTTAAAGTCACATTGTGATTTCCATTAAGGGTTTTTTCGAATTGTGAGATTAATCAAATATGATGCTAGATTATAAAATTTATTAAGGGTTTTGTCGCATTGCAACCTTCATAAAGGGTTTTGTCAAATTGTGACATTCTTCAATGGTTATGTCAGATTGTAACACTCATTTTGGATTACTTTATAATATGAATATGTGATGCAGGAGCATCGCTCCACCTTAGCAATGCGCCAACATTCCAGCACATCAACATGCATTTCAAAGAGGGAGAGGCGTCGACCCTCCCATTTTTTAAATTTGAAATCTGATCCTATATGGATTTGTGTTGTAAGGTCATAAGAACCGAGCCATGACTTTGTATAGGTAGTGTATAGGGTCGCCTTAAATGGTTGAGTTCAATAAGGTCTAGATCGTAGTAAGGTCTGGATCATCATTCATTGTAATGAAGCCGTAGGAGTATTGTGCTTTAATGGAGACAGTGATGGCACTAAAGTGGTAGAGAGGATAATATCGTAGAGACCTCTTTTGTAAAAGAGAGAGAGAGAGAGAGAGAGAGAGAGAGAGAGAGAGAGATCTAAGAAAAAAAAAGGTCTTAGAAGCAGATCTAAGAAAAGAGGTCTTAGAAGCAGAACTTGTTGGTTGTGGAGCCTGATTATGTTCCTCATTCAGAGGTCCTTGCTTTCAGCCACGTTTATACCCCATGAAGACTTTACACCCCAGAAGTATGTACATTCTTTCACATGGGGGAGTGCAGAGGGGGGGTACCCCCTCTGTGGGGTCTGGGTGGTTCGGGGGCGAAGCCCCTGAAGGAAAAATTTCCTTGTAAATGTATATTGTAATTTCATTGTAAATCTGGACCGTTCATTATAACGTCACAGATCTAACAATAGAAATTATGTTAGGGTTTTTTCCCTAGAAGGAAACCCTCTGTTATGAGGGAAATGTATTACGGCTATGCATTATGGCGAGTATTGTATTCTGAGAGAGGAGACTATGAGAGAAAGAAGAGGAAGTTACAATGGGTTTTCCTGTATGTTGTATCCCTTCATTTGTTGGATAATAATAAAGGAAGGACCTGGAAATTTCTCTGGTGGACATAGCCCACACTGGGTGAACCACATAAATCTGTGTCTCTATTGTAGTGTGTATCTTCTGTGTTTTTTTTCTGCATTTGTTTTATTTTATTGCTCCATGGTCCTGTTTTTCTAACAACTGGTATCAGAGAGAAAGGTAACTCACATGAAAAGAGGGTTCCTGGTTCGAGTGGGAGCAATGTAGGAAGATGGAAATTTTAGGGTCGAGAAATTTAACGGCCAAAACTACCAGTTATGGAAGATGCAGATGGAAGATTATTTATATCAGAAGGATCTATTCCTACCATTGG
>SNQJ01S0017834.1:8482-24480 GCA_010110895.2 Picea sitchensis | reverse complement strand
ATGGTTGGTTGATGGACATTTTTCAGAGTTGTCTTGGTGATTAGATCCGATTTGGTTGATAATATTGGTTGTTTGGATAGGTTGTTGTGACAGGTTATTTGTACAGGTTTGGTGCATGGTTGATGCACTTGTTCATGGTATAGGTTTTGTACAGGTTTGGTGCATGGTTGATGCACTTGTTCATGGTACTGGTTTTGTATAGGTTGGTGCATGGTTGATGAACTTGTTTATAGTACAGGTTGCTTACAGGTTGAGGTACATGTTAGTGCATGGTTGATGCACTTTTTTATGGTGCATGTTGATTACAGGTTGATTGGTACAAGTTTACAACAATATATCTCATAGTGATAGTGTGAAAGTGGTTTCATCATTATACTTATACTTCAAGGAGATTGGATGGGGCAAGGTCAGGTGGTTGTAGCCACCTTTCAGTTGTAGCCGAAGAACATAGGGGGTTGTATCCTCCTTCTAGTTGTAGCCAAAGATTTGGGGAGTTGGAGCTTCCCTGAGGTTGTATCTTGAGAAACTAGGGTGTTGGAGGCTTCTTCCAATTGCAGTTGGAAAACAAAGGAATTTGGTTCTTCCAATGAATGTAATTCTTCAAGATATATAAGAAAAATCATTCTGTGGTTTTTTCCCGCTTTGGGTTTCCACGTAAAACATGGGTGTATTGTGTATGTGTGTGATTGTTCATTTTTTCATTGCTTATTTACTCTGTAGTTATTGGATGAAAATGCTACATTGATATAACACTTGGATTATATGGTTAACAATGATTAAATTGCTCTATTATTGATTCACCCTGCCTCTCAATAATCCAACTATTGGTATCAGAGCTGGTTCCTTTAGGAAAAAGTTTAACCACTGGAATAAGATCATGGATTATTCTGAGAATGGAGTACCAATGTTTAATGGTCAAAATGGTTTTAAGTATGAGATGTGGAGCATAAGGAAGAAAGTATTTTTACAGGCACATGGACATTATATTTCATTATCAATTGTTACATGATATGATAGTTTGAAAAGGGAAAAGACTGCAGCCAAGAAGGAATTGAGGAAGATAACAAAATAGCAATGGATTTCATCTGGGAAGGATTACCTAATTCGGTAAGAGAAAAGGTTGTTAAACGTTCATCAGCAAAAGAACTTTGGGGTAAGCTACATGAAATATATTCTTCACCCATCGCAGATTCATAAAATGTCAAAGAAGATGCATATACAAATCAAGAAGAATTATGTTCACCATGTCAAGCAAATTCAGAAGATGAATAGTACATAATCACCAAAGGTATGTTGTTTTGTTTCAATTGTGAAAAACGTGGAAATCTTGAAATAGAATTCCATGAAGGAAATGAGACAAAAACTAATTGAAAAGGAATACAAACATGAAGAAGAATTGATTAGTTCTTTATATGAACTAAGAGAAGAAAACAATTCACTCAAGAAAGAATTGATGAAACAAAAGGAAAGTGTTAACATTTTTTAAGAAGCCCAATAGGTCATCGAGAACTTAAGAACTCAGCTAGAATAATCCAAAAAGATTGAAGAAAATCTTGAATATCAAAAGAAATGTTTGGAAACCAACATAGAAGCACATAAGGAAGAAGCATAAATGAGAGAGAAGATATTGACAGGTCATCTTAAGGAAATAACTAAAGATCTAAACCAACTTGAGGTTGATTTTGGTCAAGAAGAGAAAGGACTCGAAGAAGAAATAATCACATTAAAAATTCATCTTGAAGCGAAAAGAACAGAAGAAGTCATGAAGTCTTAGATAATGAAGAAAGAAGAAGAGGTTGAGAAGCTTGAAGAAGAAGTTGTCACATTGATAAGTAAAATCATCAAGCTCTAAAAGAACATTGAAGAGACAAAAAAATCCACATCAGTTACAGAGAATGAAGAAAAGTACTCTAGGTTGCTAGAAAAGAAGAATGAAGAAAATAGAAAGAGTTATGCAGAAGTAATCAAAGGAAGGAATCATGGTCAACCAGAATCTAAGAAAACTATTGAAGATACATCTTCAAGAAGACCATCCATGTTCAAGCCACAAATAAACTTCAATCATGATCATGATCAGTCAAGGAAAAAATTCAGAAGGACTATGCCTCAAAGAAGATCATTCACTCCTAGGTATGCAAATTTATTTTATGGTCATTGTTTATATTGCACTAACTTTGTACATAAGGTTGCAGATTGTAGGGATTATAAAAGAAATGTTCAAGCAATAAGTGCCTATGTGGTCGCACGTAGCATTGATTGTTACAAATGTCATAACTATGGACACATAGCCAGTGATTGTAGAAGCATGATCGATACTTCCATGAAAGAGAATATTGATATCAGATATAAGAAATTATGGATAATAAAACAGGAAGAACATGTGAACAAAGACCAAGTACCAGAGATCGCAAGATTGTAAATAAAACGAGATGAATAAAATTCTATAGAGAAAAAGAAAGATGTCAGACACATAAATGTTTGGAAAATAACTCAAAGAAAAGAAGGACATGCAAATAAGGAACAGGTTCAAGAGATTGTACTTTCAGGCATTGTAGTGAAAGATGAATCCACAGATAGAAACAAATAAGTCAGATCTCAGAGAGATAATGAATCTACCAATGAAGATGATGATGAATATACCAATGAAGATGATGATGAATACACATCAGAGCATGAATTGTTTTGAGCCATCCGACTTAGAGACTCCCAAGTAATATGAATATTAGATAGGGGGAGTCTATGTGATAGTTGTGACAGACCAAAGAACCATCCTTTGAGCAGCTTGCAGAGTTTGAGAAGACATATTTAGAGAAATCAGTTAGCAGAAGTACAGTTTGATAGATTAATCAAGACTTCATGATAGTTAGTGATAAATGGGTCAACATTATGGATAGTTGCACAAGTAGAGTCTTGGAAAGTATGGACAGAGATGGATTTGTAAGAAAACTTAGAAGGTTTGGAGAGATATATGATAATGGACGAGATCATGGATTCATAGATTAGTTCAGAGAGTGGTTGTGACATCCCCCAGAAATAAAATAAAAATATTTGTATTTTTGAAATAGGTTGGAAATTTATTTCCGTTTTTGGCAAATTCGAATCTGGAATTTTTTTTTCCATTTATGGCAATTCTAAATTTTGAAATTAATAATTGTGACTGTTGGGCAGAGATCTAATCTGACTCAACTAACTAGTTGACTATGAAACTTGTATAAAAATAAAATATTTATATTAACTGCAGTAGGACAAATGGAAAAACCATGTTAAAAATCAGCTGACCATGACTCCATGAGTGGGGAACAAGTTGGAACTGCCTCTGGGCTGATTATTACAAGTGGAAAATCAAATATTTGGCCACTGGAAGCCCTTGAAAATCAGGGATTAATAAATATGCGAAAATCCCCAAAGGAGGGAAAAAGACCTAGGAAAAATTGATAAATAGCATATGTGAGGAGGCAGGATGCTGCCAAGTATGGTGGGAAAAGATTTTTGAGCTTTCTTGTTGTTATGAACACTACAGATTGAGTGTGAGGCAAGAGGAGCCTGCTGAAACAGAATTGCCTTGTTGTTATGAGCATTGTTGAGTAAGTGTGAGGCAAGAGGATAACTATTGGAAATGAAGGACATTGCTAAGGAGGAGTTTCCAAGTTCGCCCTCATGGATTCATGGTTAGGCTAGGGGGTGAATTGGGCAAGTGACTTTGGCTGCCATGTTCTACGGTTGGGAGGAACATGGTTGTTCCCTTTGTCTTTCTTCGGAATTGGATTAAGATATGTTGATCTAGTCCTCTCTATTTTTGAATGGCTATGTTTGATTGATGTCATATATCTGTTGAGTGATTATATCTAATTTATAGTAATGTAAACTATTTGAATGATCATATCTATTAGTTGTGAGGAATATATGTGAATGAAATATGTATATATATATATATATATATATATATATATATTCGTAACACGTCTGCTGGAATGTTCACAATCTGACTGTTGAAATATATATGTTTGTTGCGGAAGATAAAATATTTTCGTGGATATAATCCTTCTATTGTCGCGAAGTTTGAAATTAGACATCCCAACCCTAGAATTATCCCTCGTGTAAGTAAAATGGTAGGTGGAAGCACCTATAATTTTTTTATATACGTAAATAGGAAAAGGGGTTGATTAACGTCAGTAGGGTGAATTATTTCTATAGTCAAAGACCCAGAAAGCCAAATATAGATCCCACAGAAAACTGGTATTTAATCACCAAACTCTTATGGAAGTGAAATTTCATTTATGATGCACAGATCTAGTACTATTGGTGTCTAATACACTGATTAAAGGAGACTCTAAGTGATTATAATAGAAATTACTTTTTATAGAAAAACGATTGTCCTATTGTACCCTTTTGTAGATTATATGCGTATAAACTCATAAGTTTAGATTTTCGAAATTCTGTTGGGCAAGCAGATATTGAATCCTTTTAAACCTACGGTTTCACAGAACGAAAGTAAGAATACAAGTACAAGTCAAAATATTAGAATTATGAAAATAATGTGAATTTCGGCATTTGGGACTTGCTGGTTACATTTATGCGAAGTTTCGTTGGTTTTCCAAACCTCGAATCCTGAAATCTCGATGTGTTGGTCCAACATCCTTCCACTTTTCGCATTTTCAGAAGTTGTGTGTTTTTGTTTGGTATTTGGAGCACCGAAACCCCGAACCCATAAATCCTGAAATGTTAGTTCCATGTTCCTTTTCACAATTTCGAGAATTGTTTGTGTTTGATGTTTTGGATTTTGAAGTTGCGGGATTCTAAACCCCGAAATCCCGAAGTGTTGGGCATTTTTTTTCGCATTTCGGAAGTTTGTTTATGTTGATGTTTGGGCACTAGAACTCACGAAGTCCCGAACCCCGAAACCCCGAAATGCTGGTCTCACCTTTCCTTTTTCGCATTTCGAAAGTTTGCAGATGTTGTTGTTTGGGTACTTGAACTCACGAAGTCCCGAACCCTGAAATCCTGAAATGCGGGCCCCACCTTTCCTTTTCTCATTTCGGAAGTTTGTGTATGTTGATGTTGGGCACTAGAACTCACGAAGTTCTGAACCCCGAAATCCCAAAATGTGGGTCTCACCTTTCCTTTTTTGCATTTCAGAAGTTTGTTTATGTTGATGTTGGACATTGGAACTCGCGAAGTTCTAAACCCCAAAATCCCGAAATGCGGGTCTCACCTTTATTTTTTCGCATTTTGGAAGTTCATATATGTTGAAGTTTGGGGCACTTGAACTCACGAAGTTGCGAACCCCGAAACCTCGAAGCGCTAGTCCAACCTTCCCTTTGTTTCGCATTTCATAGGTTTGTATCTGTTGATGTTTGGCTTCTGTAATCGTGAAATCTCGAACTCCAAAATCCCGAAGTGCTGGCCACTTTTCTCGATTTTGAGAGTTGTTGTGTGTTGATGTTAGCTGTTGTATTCGCAAAATCCCAAACTCTGAAATCCCAAAGTGCTGGTCACTTTTCATGATTTCGGGAGTTGTTGTGTGTTGATGTTGGTTGTTGTACTCACGAAATCCCGACATGCTGGTCACTTTTCACGATTTTGGGAGTTGTTGTGTGTTGATTGGAGAATATTCCTCCCAATTAGAGGTATGGAAGTAACAAACCTTCTTACAAGTTGCTCATATAATTAAATCTGTGCTGGTGTTATAGACATCATCAAACAAGAAAATATTGGTAATTTTTACAAGACTTTAAATAACATTGAAGGGAGGAGTATACACTTATTGTATCATCGAGTAGGAAGTTTTAAGTTGCATAGTAAAGACAATCAATGACAATAAGGTCTCTAACAAACTTTCAGACTCAAGCTTTATAACAGAAGACTTAATTGCTTGAATCTCGAAACTATGCAAGGATAATTGTACAAACATTTTTTTTTTTGTGACAGTTTTTGGGGTACATTACATATGGTATCAGAGAAAAAGTTACAACACTGGGCCTGAACATGGCCACATTAATTTCTTAGTATATATTATGATTTATGAAAAAACTAATAAATCTTGTGGATTACAAACAAAAAGCTTTTATGTTTTGTGTTGAATAATGGCAGCTCAAGAAGGTGCAGAAATCAGGATGGAAGGGAATCTGCAACAAGGACCTACTAGAGATCCAAGACAGAATAGTGATGGAAGTTCACCAATGGAGGTGTTGGAAACAATGAGGAACCTTATTATTAAACTACAGGTTTTCAAGGCCGACAATGAAAAATTGAAGAAGGCACATCAGGAATAGCAAGAGATAAATGAAGTATTGTTGCGTAGTATAGTAACCAAGAAAATCCCAAAAGATGTTAATCATGAGGAGGAGGTTAGTAAAATGGCCTCCAAGAATTCTGGTGCGAAAACAGAAAAAGGAGACAGTTCATCTGAAGGGACACCTTCAGCTGAAGACAAAACCATACCAAACAGAAAAAGAAAACAAACAGACCACCTGGAAGGAGAATTTAAAAAGATAAAACAAGCTACTTTTGATGGAGAATCCAGGACAGGAGAAGAAGCTGAGGCATGGTTGTTGGACATAAAAAAATACTTCCAAATATACAACTATTCCAGCAACATGAAGGTCAAAATGGCCATCTACAATCTAAAGGGGAAGGCCATCATTTGGTGGCAGGACCTAAAATTGGCCAAGGGCCTAAAGGAGAAACAGTTGGAATGGTCTGACTTTAAGAAGTATTTCAAGAAACAATACCTTTATGAAAGCTATTATGAAGGAAGACGAAAGAATTCTATGAGTTATGACTCAGACAAATGATGATGGAGGACCTTATAAATAAATTGCTGGAACTACTAAGGATCATACCATACATCCGGGAGGATAAGGTAAAAATCCAACGATTCTTAAGCTATTTACCACAGTCCTACAAGGATAGAATTGAGTTTGACAACACCAAATCCTTGAGTGAGGTATTTAGGAAAGCACGAATGTGCTATGACCAGTATACATAGCGGGTAGAGTTTCCCAAGACCTGGAAGGATAAGAAGCAAGATGGAATAAACCAGTGGAAGAAGGGATACCAACCAACTCCTTATCAGAATGCAACAAAAAGTTTCCCAAGGAAGGATTTTCACTCCAATCATCTGAATACGCAAGGTAGCGGTAAACCAGTAAACCTGGGAATGAAGAAGTTTGGGGACAACTCCCACAAGCCATTAAAGTGTTGGGATTGTGGAGAGACTCATCTAAGGATGAACTGTCCACGTTTAATTGCAGCAAACAAAACTATTGTTCACAATTTGCAGGAAGCCTCGACAGTGGGTGACATGGGCAGAAGTCTGCATCGGATAAATGCAGCCATAGATGGTCGACAAGATGACCACCAGTCCTTGGTGGTAGAAATCGAAGGTAAAATCCATGACACTCGAATTTTTGTTTTAATTGACCCTAGAGCTACATTAAGTTATAATACTCTCAATGTAGTAGAGTCAAATAAACTTAAGAAACAAAAGAACGAAAATTCTTGGCTTGTACAACTAGCAATATGTGCTAAAAGAAAGGTAGTTAACTTTATTTCTGACCTTGAGTTCATCTTAGATGGTCAAAAGATAAGGACCAATCTGAACATCCTACCACTAGGGTCTTATGATATGATTATTGGGATGGATTGGTTGGAACAACACAAATCAGTACTAGATTGTTATACAAAGATACTTAGCTATAAACATAATTTTGGCACTGTTAGAACAACCCAAGGCATAGAAAAACCTGTATCAGTCAGACAAGTTTCATCAATGCAACTCAAGAAATGTATTAGAAAGGGATGTCAAGTTTACACCATCCAAATGACAAATCTATTAGAAAAAGAAGATAAGCCCAAGTTAGAAGACTTTTTTGTCCTACATGAATTTAGAGACATGTTTGTTGATGAGATACCAGAATTACCTCCTAGGAGAGAAATAGATTTCTCCATAGACTTACTGCCTGGATCAACCCCTATTTCAAAAGAACCTTGTCGAATGAGTCTACCAGAACTGACAGAGTTAAAAATACAATTACAAGAATTGTTGGATAGAGAGTATATCATACCAAGTGTCTTGCCATGGGGAGCACCAGTCCTCTTTGTGAAAAATAAAGACGATACTCTAAGAATATGTATCGATTACAGACAACTAAACAAAGTAACCATTAAGAACAATACCCCTTACCTAGGATAAATGATCTGTTCGATCAAGTTGGGGGGGCCAAGATCTTCTCAAAATTGGATTTACGATCCAGTTATCATCAAGTTAGGATAAAGGACCAGGACATAAACAAAACAACTTTTCGAACAAGATACAGACACTACGAGTTTGTAGTCATACCTTTTGGACTCACTAATGCACCAGCCACATTTATGTGCTTGATGAATAGCATTTTCAGCCAATACTTAGACAAGCTTGTAGTAGTATTTATCGACGATATTCTAGTCTATTCTAAAACAGAGGAGGAACATGATGAACACTTAAGAATAGTTATGAAAACACTAAGGAAACACAAACTATACGCAAAATTTGACAAATGTGACTTTTATCAAAAGGAAATACAATATTTAGGACATGTCATTTCCTCAGAAGGTATTTCCGTAGACCCGAAAAAGATAAAATCCATTATGGAATGGCCAGTACCTAAGGATGTGGCAAGTATCCGATCATTCATGGGAATCACTGGATATTATCACAGATTTATAGAAGGGTTCTCCAAGATAGCCTACCCTATCACGTCATTACAAAAGAAAGGGACCAAGTTTAACTGGTCGCAAAAGTGTCAAGACAGTTTTAACAAGTTAAAATAATTATTGACATCAGCGCCCATTTTGAAGGTAGCATACCCAGATAAAGACTTCACAGTATGTGTTGATGCAAGTAAAGAGGGACTAGGTGGTGTTCTAACTCAGGAAGGGTACGTGATTTGCTATGAGTCCCGGAAATTAAAATAACACGAGAGAAATTATGTTACTCGTGAATTAGAATTGGCAACAGTAATACATGCCTTAAAAATGTGGCGACACTATATAATGGGCATAAAATTCTTACTATTGACAGATAATAGCGGGGTGAAATATTTGTTTAACCAAACAGACCTTAATGCAAGACAAGAAAGGTGGCTAGCCTGCTTGAGCGAATTCGACTTCGAGGTCAGACATATCAAGGGTAAGGAAAATAAAGTAGCAGATGCTTTAAGCCGCAGAATCCATGGGTTATTTGAGATAAATATTAGCAGGGTAGAAAGCGATCTGGAACAAAGAATAAGAATGGTAGGTGTTAACGACGGAAATTACACTAAGATGATGGTAGAATCTCAAAATAGTATCGTAAACTCAGATAAACCAGATATAAGTATCGACAAGAAGGGACTATTAAGATTTAAAAACAGATTGTACATACCGGATTAAGCAGAGTTAAAATTAACTATTTTAGATGAAGTGCATAAGAAACCATATTCTGGCCATTCGGGCTACCAGAAAACAATAACAACACTTAGAAAAATATTTTACTAGCCTAACATGAAGGGAGAAACAACAGAGTACTTGTCTAGGTACTATTACAGCCATTACCAGTACCAGAATGGAAATGGGAGACCATATCACTCGACTTTATAACAGGTTTTCCTAAAACTCATAAACAAAATGATTCAATCATGGTTGTAATCGATAAACTCAGTAAGTCTGCACACTTCATTCCTGTAAAGTCTACTTTTAAAGATATTAATATTGATGAAATATTGATGAAATAAATTTTTAGACTACATGGTATTCCTAAAATGGTGATTTCAGATAGAGACGTAAAATTCACATCCGCTTTTTGGAAGGAATTATTTGCAAGGCTAAATACTAATTTGAATTTCAGTACGAGTTATCATCCACAAATGGATAGACAGAACGAAAGGATGAACCAAATCATAGAGGATATGCTCTCCATGTATGTAAGAACAAAATCGGACAAGTGGGAAGACTACCTACACTTGGTAGAATTTGCATATAACAATGGGTACCAAATTTCGGCTAAGTTGAGTTGTTTCGAAATACTGTACGGAAGAAAGTGTACAACTCCAATTAGTTGGGATAACCCGGTTGACAGACTCATGGTTGGACCAGAGATGCTCCAAGAAATGGAGAACATGGTAGGGAAGGTACAACAAAACTTGAAAGAGGCACAGGACAGACATAAGAGCTATGCGGATCAGAAAAGAAGACACTTGGAATTTCAAGTGGGAGACCATGTTTATTTGAAGGTCAAAGCCCGAAAAATCTCGTTGAAGTTGGGGAACTGTGCCAAGCTAGCACCCAGTTTTTGTGGGCCCTTCAATATACTAGCTCGAATTGGACCCGTAGCATATCAACTTGCACTCCCAGCTAATCTAAGAATTCATAATGTATTTCATGTTTCTTTGTTGAAAATGTATATTCATGACCCTACTCATATGATTGATTGGAACTTAGTGCAGATGGAACCCGAAAGCAAGTTCCAGGTGGAACCTCTGTGCATTATGGACCAGAGAGAAATAGCACTTCGGAACAGAGTTGTCGCTCAGGTAAAGGTGCAATGGAAGCACTTTAGTCCTGAGGAGGCCACTTTGGAATTGGAAGGAGATTTGTGGAAATCTCATCCAATCCTGTTCCAGGAAAGGAACGAACACCGAGGAAAAGATTTTCGATCTCTCTTGTTGTTATGAACACTGCGGATTGAGTGTGAGGCAAGAGGAGCCTACTGAAACAGAATTGCCTTATTGTTATGAGCACTGTTGAGTAAGTGTGAGGCAAGAGGATAAATTTTGGAAATGAAGGACATTGCTGAGGAGGAGTTTCCAAGTTCGCCCTCATGGATTCATGGTCAGGCTAGGGGGTGAATCGGGCAAGTGACTTTGGATTCCCTGTTCTACGGTTGGGAGGAACGTGGTTGTTCCCTTTGTCTTCCCGTGGAATTGGATTAATATATGTTGGTCTAATCCTCTCTATTTTTGAATGGCTATGTTTCATTGATGTCATATATATGTTGAGTGATTATATCTAATTTGCAGTAATGTAAACTATTTGAATGATAATATCTATTAGTTGTGAGGAATATATGTGAATGATATATATATATTCATAACACGTCTGCTGGAATGTTCACAATCTGACTGTTGAAATATATATATTTGTTGTGGAAGATAAAATATTTTCGTGGATATAATCCGTATGTTGTCACGAAGTTCGAAATCAAACATCCCAACCCTGGAATTGTCACTCCTGTAAGTAAAACGCTAGGCGGAAGCACCTATAATTTTGTTGTATACGTAAATAGGAAAAAGGGGAGATTAACGTCAGTGGGGAAAATCCTTTCTATAGTCAAAGACCCAGAAAGCCAAATATAGATCCCACGGAACACTGGTATTTAATCACCAAACTTTTATGGAAGTGAAATTTCATTTATGATGCACAGATCCAGTACTGTTGGTGGCTAATACACTGATTAAAGGACACTCTAAGTGATTATAATAGAAATTAGTTTTTATAGAAAAATTGTTGTCCTATTGTACCCTTTTGTAGATTATATGTGTGTAAACTCATAAGTTTAGATTTTCGAAATTTGGTTGGGTAAGTGGATATTGAATCCTTTTACACCTACTATTTCACAGAACGAAAGTAAGAATACCAGTACAAGGAAAAATCTTAGAATTATGAAAATAATGTGAATTTCGGCATTCGGGACTTGTTGGTTACATTTATACGAAGTTCCCTTGCTTTTCCAAACCCCGAAACCCCGAATCCCGAAATCCCGATGTGTTGGTCCCACATCCTTCCATTTTTCGCATTTTCGGAAGTTGTTGTGGGTTGTTTTTTGGTATTTGAAACCCCAAAATTATGGAATGTTAGTTCCACGTTACTTTTCGCAATTTCAGGAATTGTTTATGTTTGATGTTTTGGATTTTGAAGTCGTGGGATTCCGAACCCCGAAATCCCGAAGTGTTGGGCATTTTTTTTCACATTTCGGAAGTTTGTTTATGTTGATGTTTGGGAACTGGAACTCACGAAGTCCCGAACCCTGAAACCCCGAAATGCAGGTCTCACCTTTCCTTTTTCGCATTTCAGAAGTTTGTAGATGTTGTTGTTTGGGTACTTGAACTCACGAAGTCCCAAACCCCAAAACCCCGAAATGTGGACCCCACCTTTCCTTTTCGCATTTCGAAAGTCTATGTATGTTGATGTTGGGCACTGGAACTCGTGAAGTTTCAAACCCCGAAATGTGGGTCTCACCTTTCCTTTTTCACATTTCGGAAGTTTGTTTATGTTGATGTTGGACACTGGAACTCGTGAAGTTCTGAACCCCAAAATCCTGAAATGCGGGTCTCACCTTTCTTTTTTCCCATTTCGAAAGTTCGTATATGTTGAAGTTTGGGGCACTTGAACTCACGAAGTTCCAAACCCTGAAACCCCGAAGCGCTAGTCCAACCTTCCCTTTGTTTTGCATTTCAGAGGTTTGTATCTGTTGATTGGAGAATCTTCCTCCTGATTAGAGGTATGGAAGTAACATACCTGCTTACAAGTCACTCATATAATTAAATATTTGTTGGTGTTATAGACATTATCAAATAAGATAATATTGGTAATTTTTACAAGACTTTAAATAACATTGAAGGGAGGAGTATACACTTATTGTATTGCCGAGTAGGAAGTTTTAAGTTGCATAGTAAATATAATCAACGATAGTAAGGTCTCTAACAAAATTTCAGACTCAAGCTTTATAACAGAAGACTTAATTGCTTGAATATCGAAACTATGCAAGGATAATTGTACAAACAAATTTTTTTTTGTGTGAAAGTTTTTGGGGTACATTATAGTGGTTCAAAGACAAATGAACATTATCATAATGGATGATGATTACATAGGAAATGGATCGAACAATGCTAATGTATTCCAAATTGACAGATATTTTTTGGACACATGAAGTGAATACATCAGTTCACATTCAAAACAAAGTAAAGCTTAGAAATAACAATGACAAAACTCATATGGAAAGGAAGCGCAGACAACAACCTCTACATCAAGGTAACTCAAGATAATATTTTATTAATTGAAATTTATGTTGATGATATTGTTTTGGAAGTACTAATGACATGTTAAGCCAAAAATTTGCAAAGGATATGCAGAATGAATTTGAAATGTCATTACTTGGAGAACTATCCTTCTTTTTGGGTCTTCAGATATGTCAAAGAAACCAAGGAATGTTTATTTCTCAAACTAAGTATATCAAAGAAATGATAAAGAGGTTTGGAATGGAATATTTCAAACCAGTTACCACTCCTATGCAAACCAGTTGCAATTTGAGAAAATATGATGATTCAAAGTCTAAATACTAGATGCAATACAGGTCAATGATTGGTAGCTTACTATATGTGACAAAATCCAGACCAGATGTAATGCAGGCAGTTGGACAGGTGGAATGATTTCAAGCAACACCAAAGGAATCACATGTATTAGCAGTGAAAAATATTTTCAGATATCTCAAAGGAACACAAGAGTTTGGATTATGGTATCCAAAAGGAAAGGATATATCACTTATTTCCTACACAGATGCAGATTGGGCAGGTTGCATTGATGACCGACGAAGAACCAGTGGAGCAACGTTCTACTTGGCTGAGTGTTTAGTTTATTGGATAAGCAAGAAACAATCATCAATATCCTTATCTACAACTGAGGTAGATTATATTGCACCAACAACATGTTGTACACAACTTCTATGGATGAAAAACACTTTGACAGATATACAGGTTGAGTATGATGAGCCCATTCCAATCTATTGTGATAACAAAAGTGCCATCAGTATCTCAAAGAACCCAGTGATGCACTCCAAGACGAAGCACATTCCAATAAAGTATCACTTTCTACGAGAACAGGTTACAGAGAAGAACGTCAGAGTTGAATATGTGGGAAAAAAAGAACAAGTGGAATATATCTTTACAAAATCACTTCCATGGGAAGCCCTTGAGTATCTTCTCCATATAATAGGAGTAATTTCTACTCCAAAATGAATTCTTTTGAATTCTTATCTTATATGTCTTAGATGTACACGAGGAAGAACTATAAATTGGACAAAGTGGGAGAGATTTATCATATGAAAAGGTAAATTCTTGGAGAGAGAGCATAGAGGCATGTTTCCAAGGGAAGAATGAGCGATATGACTTCAGAGTGATATCCTTTGTCAAAGGGGGAGATATTATTCATATGAAGGGAGAGAGAGTAATCAAAGGCTTATAAACATAAATAAAAATCAAAGGCATGTAGACAGGGGGAGCAACCCCAAGGAGAGTTTAGTCAGGGGAAGCAGCCCCAAAGGGAGATACCCTTTTCGATTGATGTCAAATGGGGAGAGATATAAACATTGATGAGTAGTATAAGTATGAATGTTTTCATGACTAAGTGTTGCCATCAATGCTAAAGGGGGATATTGTCAGACAATTGGCTTAGGTTGATGGAAAATTGGTATGGATTGCTAGTTTTCATTGATGTCAACCATTGGAGTGTGATATTGTAGATTGATGTCAACCCTTAGTGATTGATTTCAACCCTTGGAGAAAGTACACTAGAAAATTCTGGTAGAACAAAGGTTTGGGTAATGAACCCAAGTTTGTTTGATGTATAATGGTATGAGTTTTAATATATTTGAAGGTAATACTATTCTAGATGAGTAGTACATGTCATGAATTTCCGGTGGTATGTGGAACATCACATAACTCCTCACAGTTAGAAAGTTATGGCCATGTGAAGTTGCAGAACCCAGGTTTGGGTAATGGACCCAAGTTTGTTTGATGTATAATGGTATGATTTTTTATGTATTTGTAGGTAAGACTATTCTATATGGATAGTACATGTCATTCCATTTCTGGTGGTATGTGGAACGCCACATAAATCCTCATAGTTTAAGAGTTATGGCCTTACGAATTTAGAGAACCCTCATGAGTCATCTAGAAGCCCCAAAAGGTCAAAGTAGTCAAAGTGGTTTAAGATATTTTGATAAGGTAAATAATAAAGTGAATTGATGAGTGTACTATAATTCAAAGTAAATACAAAATAAATTATTTAAATAATAAAATTAATGGAGAAATTACTAAGTTGACACGTGGTTAGAAGTGGGTTAGCCCTAAAATAAGGAAAGTAGTTTAAGATGGTTAGAAGGTAACCCCTTGAGGTAAAGTGAAGTGATGAGTGTACTATAAGTGAAAGTGGATACAAAATAAATTATTTAAATAATAAATTTAATGGACAAATTACTATTTGGACAAGTGGTTAGAAGTCTGTTAACCCTAAAATAAGGAAAGTGGGTTAAGATGGTTAAAAGGTAACCCCCTGAGGAAGCTACATGAAAGTATAAATAAGAGGAAAGGCTCTCTAATTTTAAATCACACTTGAGCATATTGAATATATACAGGTGACTAAGGTAACCAAAGGATATCTAAGATGAATTTCAGAGAGAAGGTGAAGTAAAGAAGGCCAAAATTCAAGGGAGGATAAATTATTTTGATGATGCTTTCTAAGGTATGTTATTTACAGGTCATCTCACCATTTTCTAAATAATTTTTTTTATAAAATGATTCAAATCATGAAATTGATAGGCCATTGAGACAACATATCCAAGTATCTGTGGTACAAATTCCAGCTTGTGGGTCATTGAACTTTTGGATTTACACTCCATGGAAAATAGGGTTTGTGGCTAGTCCTGAAACTAGTCTAAAATGACATAACTTCTTCATAACAGATGCAAATTAGGTAAGACCAAATGTGTTGGTTAGATTACAGTCTTTAGTGTTCTATGTAAAATTTTTAGATCCATACAACAAATATTCTATGTGGGGCACGCTCTACAAGTTCGCTTTATAGAATAAGCCAAAATTCAACAAGGTATGCCATTTTTGCTATAAATCCTTTTTTGAGAGGTTCTAAGTAGTGACACCTGGAGGAATCGTATAAAACACACTGAATAACATTGTGTACTATTTTCA
>SNQJ01S0017833.1:80579-93639 GCA_010110895.2 Picea sitchensis | reverse complement strand
CACCAGGAGCCTTCCTCTCTTGCTCGGGCTTCAAAGAAGAATTATAATCAAACTGTCCGCTCCTCCTACCTGCCATAATAACCATGAAATCAAGTGCGCCTGGGATGTTGATTACCGCGCGAGGGAGGAGTAACTCCTCCAGCTGACCTCTGCTATGGCCATCCATCAGCGTTGAATGTCGCACGAGGGTGGCGGTCCTAAGCATTTATCAATCGCTGAGTGCGTGTCCAGGTGGCTCGACGGTGCCTCCGCGTGTCACCCCATCCGGGGCGAGAAGAATTCCCTCTTATTGTAACTTTGGAAATGAATTGAATGTTGCACTTTTATAGTTTAGTAGATTACATATCTCTCTAATATGATTATATTAGTGATGCTATTGAGATATTTTCATAGAGAAAGTGTTTGAAAAAATATCTTCGGTTTGTTTTTGTTAGCATATTGAGTGTGTGCAAAGTGTTGTTTTTGTGAAGATGCATGCTAAATAATTGAATATAAATATGATTGAGTAGAGTGATTATAAGAATCCTTAATGCTTATTCCAAGAATAAATATATTAGCAATTGTTGTACTTAAAGCTGAGGATTTTTGATAGCTTGTTTATTTAAGAGCTAAATATATCACTTGTTGGAATTTCTTTTTCGATAGCTTACTTATTTAAGAGCTCAACATATCAACATATCATTTGCTAGAATTAAACTTGGGTGGAGAAAAACACCCCTCAACATAAAAAATCATCCAATTAAAAAAACCAACCTTTGCAATACTTATAAAATCATATATTCTTCCTAAGTTGAAGATATTTCATATCTTCAACTTGAAATATTTCATATCCACATATTCTTCCAACAAAGTAGTTAAGAATATTTCATATCCATATACATATATATTTGTATATATTTGTATGTAGTAAGAAATGAAATCACAAGTATTTGCATGGAAACTATTGAAATCATATAAGTAGGTGAAAGGAAACGTGTGTACCATTCCACTACAAAAATATACTACACACTACCAAAACGAGACAGAAATAAGAGGCAGAAAACGAGACAAAAATAAGAGGCAGAAAGAGTGAATGGGATCTCCATCATTCAATTCGATTCATGGCGATCACCTCCTAATCGACGGCCACCATGGACGGCTCCCTCGGTGTCAGTGCTCCACGTATCAACGAAGCCCCGCTCTCTGTGAGAATCCAGTGTTCCCCCGGGTCGACCCAGAGGGGGAGCTATTATCATATCACCCTTTTCATAATTGTCTTCCTTCGGCTTCGGCCCGCTTATTAAATTCTTCACCGTATCCATGCATCCCACCTTCGAGGTGGGGTTTCCACCTTCCTTTACGTGATCGTGGTGTCCCATCACAGTTTCCTTCACGCAACCCACCTTCTCCTTTACTTTCCTTGCCACTCCCTTTTTCTTCTCATGGCTCTCCTCCTCTTCATCAATAGCTGATCGGGCAGCTGCAACGTCTTCAGGCTTAACGAACATGTCCTCCACAGTGCCGGGAGGGCGAGAATACGCTTTGGCTGCAGCAGCGTCTGCTTCTTCGTCCCTGGCCAGCGACCACATTGCGGTTGAGGGCCGATCCATATTCTTCTTTTCCGCACCTTCTGATCTCAACTGGGAGTACGCCATTCTGAGACAGTATTCCGATTACCAAAGGTGAGAAAAAATGATAAAGACTAAATGGTAACAGGATAGCCGAAACCCTAGTAACGGTAGTACAATGGAACTTGAACAGTTGTTTCCAGGAAACGAGATATTCCGTGTTTCGATGATTCAAGATATGGCAGATGGATATAAATGGTGAATAAGCACAGGACGCAGATTCAGAGGGAGATCTGTGCGTGGAAGACGAGAACATTGAAGACGAGAATCCTACTACTTACACGAGGCTTTTGTTGGGACGCGTATGCATGGATAGGTTCTCATTCAGCCCGGCAAAGTGACACGTAGGTGTTAAGAATAGGGTTTCCCGGCCCGGCCCGGCGCTCGACAATAAAGAGTAAAGTGTCCCTCAGCAACTTTTAAAATGGAAATGGTACCTGTGGAATCGAGAAATGAAGCCACCTGTGGGGAGATCTCGAAGCCGGAACCTAGAAATGTTCCTGCTTTTTCATTAATGCTGCGTCTCTTTTAATCTTTGTACTCTGATGAATATTAATAGACACCGTGTATCTTCCATTATGTTGTGCTTAATGCAAATGTTTTCTGTTTACAATTTTTCTGTGTATCTTCCATTATGTTGTGCTTAATGCAAATCAGAACGACTAATTTCTCCAACGATCTATCAACGGCAAATTGCAAATTTGTTGGAAAAATGACCGGTTGAGGTTATTTTGTCTTTGTGATTATGGAGTGTGAAGAGGCTGGTTTTCAAAAACTGTAGGAATTGGAAGTGAAAGGAGTTGCCTTCGCCCGGCCTTCCTTGGGTCAAATGCTGCCACTTACGAGAGTGTAATGTATGTCAAATGCTGCCACTTACTAGAGTGTAATGTATGTGTCTATATGAGATTTTTCTACTAAAGATTTTATTGTTAAAGTTTATGAAGGTATGGTTAGAGATTTAATGTTCATAACTTTTTAGCATTATTAAAATCTTTAGTTATCCTGTTTATTTTTTAACATTTACTTAATATGATTAAGAAATTACTGTGTGACCATCTAATTGCCAGTTTACTTTAAATGATTAACAAACTTAATTGAAATTACAAATTTATTCCACTATTACCTTTTTATCATTTTACAGTATTAGATTTACATTTGTGTCAATTTTACTTATAAAACCTCCAAAGGCTTATACCTATTGGAGATGGGCACAATTAATCATCTTTTAATCTAAAATTCTAATCTGATGGCTAACAATTGAAGATGTTGACATATTCTTAATCGTCCTCCCAAATCAATGAATGTAATTTACTCTTCATAACTTCCTTGTATTTTTGAATGCATCCTTTAATCTGTTTACTTTTTAACATTTAAGTAATCATATTAAAAAATTACTATAACATCACATGATTGCCACTTTTGAGATTACCAAATTTAAATTATTAGTATCCACCTTTCAACTTCAATAACAATGTTCCAATTTCTATAATGTTTCGAGACTGCACTTATCACATAAAAACAGTTCACAACTTGAACCGTTGATCAGTTGAAAACTAGTGTGCCACTTTGTGCAAACAAAACATAGTCCTCCATAGAGCAGACGATTGTACCAAGTCGCGCAACTGAAACCGTCTCTTCCATAGAGTAGACGACATATACCACAGCAAAGAAAACCGTTGTGCCACTCTGGCACGAGAGAAAACAGCTGTGCATATTATTTTAATGCCATGTAAATGTTATTTAGAAAACCATTGTGCCACATTGTAGGAGATAAAACCAGGGCAGACGCAGGAGAAAAATACGGTTAGGTTTTCTTTCACTGTTTTGGCTTTAGGGTTATATGTAAAGTTTACAATTAAGTTTTAAAGTTATAGTTACGGTTTTCATAATCTAGTCTTTTGGCGTTTATCAATCATAAATTATATACCTGTGTTAGTTATTACAATCATTTAACCTCAACTAGGCTATAGTATGGTATAAAAAATCATAAGAAATATATTCATTCATATTTTTAATTTCAATTATTTAAAATACGTTTTCAAATTCCCCAGTTTTCCAATCTCTCCGGGTATTTTTCCCCATTCAGACCACAGTCACCAATCTCCAGGCGTATAAGCTTGCTCAAATTTCCTATCTCGGGAGGAATCCCACCATCGGATTAATTCCTCCCAAATCAAGTGTTTTCAAATTATTGGAGACGTCGAGCAATCGGAGAGCTATTAGATTAGTGACCTGACTCGGAGGCCTGAAATACCCTTGGAAATATATTCATTCATATTTGTAATTTCAATTATTTAAAATATGTTTTAAATAATTTTTTTTTTTTAAAATTAAAATAAAAAGTTTTATAAGTTTTTGTTTTGATATATTTTTGTTTTTTTGTTTTTTAAAGCTAAATCTAACAATTTATATAAATTATTTAAGTTTTCATGTATAATTGAATTTTATTTTTATATTTATAATTAAATAATTTAAATTAAGGGCATTTTTTTTCATAACTGTTATAACTTAAATTGGCTGGTGGTGAAAAAATAACTTAAATTGAAAATAAGTGTACAGTTATAACAATTACTTTCTTAATTATGCTTTTATTTTTATTTTTATATTTATAATTAAATAATTCAAATTAAGTATGGCCATTCTTCTCCATAACTGTTATAACTTAAATTGGTGAGTGGTGAGAAAATAACTTAAATTGAAAATAAGTGTACAACTTAAATTGATGGGTGGTGAGAAAATAACTTAAATTGAAAATAAGTATACAGTGATAACAATTACTTTCCTAACTATGCTTTTATTTTTATATTTATAATTAAATAATTCAAATTAAGTATGGGCATTCTTCTCCATAACTGTTATAACTTAACTTGGTGGGTGGTGAGAAAATAATTTAAATTGAAAATAAGTGTACAGTTATAACAATTACTTTCTTAACTATGCTTTTCTAACAGTACTTGTTAGCAATTATTTTTGAAAATTATTCAATGTTGATTTTATACTCTTTTTTTTCCTAACCAAAAAAATTGCCATAGCCCTCAAATTCCAAAGTCAAGAATTAGAGAAGGTAGTTTAAAATTTGATACATGTCAAGACAAAAATAAATACAAAATAGAGAAATATATAAGGATATGTATTAAAAGGGTTTCAAAAAAATAAAGGATTTGTCATTTTTTTTCCTTCCACAACAGGTTGTCATGTTAAATCTTTACCACTAGAAGACCTTTGAATTTTGACCTTGGTAACTTTGACATGGTGAACCTTGACCTCAAGAACCATGAACTCATGAACTTTGACCTGAGGAACTATGGTCTTCGAAACTTTGACCTGAGGAACTATGACTTCAAAAGCTATGACCTCAAGAAATTTGGCCTCGATAGCTATGACCTCAAGAAATTTGGCCTCCATAGCTATGACCTTGAGAAATTTGACCTTGAGAACTATGATGTCAATAACTATGGCCTCAATAAATTTGACCCTAAGAAATTTGACCTTAGGAATTATGACCTCTGAAACTATGACCTCAAAAACTTTGACCTTTGAAATTTGAACTCAGGAACTCTGACCTGACGAACTTTGACCTTAGGGACTATGACCTCAGGAGCTATGACCTTAGGAGCTTTGACATTAGAACTTTGACCCAAGGAACTAAGACTTGAGGATATTTGACCCGAGGAACTATGATCTAAGGAACTTTTACCTTGAGAAATTTGACCTCGAGAACTATGACCTATGGAACTTTGACCTGAGGAAGTATGACCTAAAAAACTTTCACCTTAGGAACTATGACCTCAGGAACTATGAATACACTAAATAAATTCAAACATTATGTTTTAAGCAAGCACATGGTGGTCAAAGTGTCATTCCCACTAGAAAATATTTGTTGTCCCAAACTTATCTTCAAGATAAGATGGCTAACTGGGTTGCTAAGATTTGAGAATTTGACATAGAAATCCTAATTGTCAAAACTATGGTAAAAATTTAACTTTCTTCATGATTGAAAGCCCCTCATGATGAATCTCTAAACATCCTTAAGGACAAAGACTCTTTGTTTGTTGTTTTTGTGGTTCATTGTTTTGATATTGACCTTGATATAATTGTTGATACATAGTTTTGATACGTGAAGTTACAAAAACAAATGGTTTTTAATGTCTTCAATCAATTGTTCCATATGTTGATTTTTGTGACTAGAACCTAATTTTAAATGTCTTCTTGAATTAAAAATTGAGTCTATAACTCCAAAATGGTACTATCTTTCACCTTCTGATTGGGAAGGGGTACACTAATAAATTTTATTAATTTTAAGTTAAACAATAATTATAATAAATTATAACATATTAACTATATATTGATTTAATTTTGATAAAATTTTTGGAGAACATAATAATATATATTTATTTAGAATTTTGATTAATATATTTTGGAGAAAATAATAATACTATTTTTCTAAATAATTTTTTAAGTACAAAAATTGATTTTTTTTTCTTTTAATTTGAAAATAAAAGAAATAATATATAAATTACTTTATTGTAAAATAAGTTCATAAAATTTTAAATATTTATAACAATTATTAAAACTATAATGTTATAATAAACTTTAAAACAGTATTACAATTTTTTCAAAATAATATAAAAATAAAAACAAAATAAAATGTTGTTGATTTTACTATCTTAATAATATTTGTTAATAAAACAAAATAAAAGGTTGTTGATTTTACTATCTTAATAAAATAATATTGTTTAATAAAACAAAATAAAATGTTGTTGATTTTACTATCTTAATATGTGGTTAATAGTAATAAAATAACTAAAGAGTTAAAAATTTAAAATAATTTTAGGAGCCATTAATTTAAAAATAATTTTTCATTGCATTCAATGAATTCAATAAAAATTCTTTCATAAAATATACAATATTTATAATATTTATTAAAATTATAATATTATAATAAACTTTTTAAAATATTATTATAATTTTTTTCAATTTCACTTTATATAAAAATAAAATAAAATAAAATTGTGTGTATTTTATTATCTTAATAATATTTGTTAATAGTAATAAAAATAATTCATGTTTAAGAAATTTAAAAGGAATTTTCTAACTATGAAATGTTTTGTGATATAAATTTACACAAATCACTATGATTTAAGAATTTAAAAGAATTTAATTTAAGAATATTTTCAATGTATTTAACAAATTTAAAAATATTATTATTTAGTTTTGATAAATTAAATTAATAGTAATAAAAATAATTAAGTTTAAGAAATTTAAAATAATTTGAATGATTTAATTTAAGAATAATTTTTCATTCTATTTAACAAATTCAAAATAATTATTCAATTAGTTTTTAATAAATTCAATTTTCATAAAGTGGAAAAATGCATTAGCCAATATTATAGTACTTATTGAAACCAAATTATTTTTCCGTGTGGAAATATTATATCTAAAAAAAAAAAGCAAGTGGAGGGAGATGCTAGGGTTTTCATGGGGGAATTTTTCATAGGCCAAAGATTCAAGGGTTTATTTATACCCACATATATGTCGATATATATACCCAAATATATGTCGGTATATCTACCGATACATATATATATATATGTTGATATATATCAACATATATAATGTTACATGATATGTCAGTATATACATATACCGATATTTTTACTGCTATATACCGCTAAATATACTAACATACTATGTACCAACATATATATCAACATGTGTCGATATATATGCCGACATATATGCTGGTATATATGTGTCTATATATATATATATATATATATATATATATATATATATATGTATATATATCATTGTTATATATGTCCCAGGTATATATACTTAATATATATGTTGGTATACACACACACATATGTTGACATATTAATGGTATATGTTAGACAACACAGAAATATAGATAAGCGTGGATTGCATTCATTGATTGATATGATACATGCTTATATACATTGATGTTACTTTTGGATTCAACTTCTGAAACGACCCCCGTCCTTACCACAACATGCGGCCTTATATGATTACAATTTTGCTTTTTATTTTCTTTAGCAAGAAGGTAACCACGATAAACCGTCAATCGACGCAACAAGATGATGAACACAACACACATAATTCATAAAATAGAAAAACATAACAACCTAGAATACTAACACATCATGCAGGTTGGAAGCAATGTACGACATTCAATCAGACAAAGAATAAAAGCGACTACCCGCCCATCCTACCCATTGCAAGGTTAGGACCTCTCAGACACATAAGCAACACTCAAGCCCGGTTCCCAGCCGATTTTGACCATTTAAGGTATCAAAGATGGAGATTGTTCTGAGGAACATGAAGGTGTATATTCCCACCCAACACAAGCAAGACCACACTTGCTAAGCTAAAAGAAACATCAATTAGTCCAAACACAACAACTTTAATGACACAAGTGGCTAGAACTTTCCCGACGAGCAAGAAACAAACACATTAAAGCGTTAAAGTACAAACTATCAATTACAATGAACAACCACCCACATCATGAAGCACAAGACTTAATTCAGGGTTAACATCACGGTGCCTATCACTCAAGCTGATTCCGCCATAGGAGATCATGCATCGCTGTCGCATTCAAGTCTTGCGGTGTAACTAAGGCACAAACTTAAACAATCCTAAAACTATAAACTCAGAGACACAATCACCAGGCTTGAACCACAAACTTAACTGTCATACCTTATAATGGAATATATAACGAGATCAATCTATTCAATCAATGCTAATGATGTGCAAGGTAACGACATTCAATACATGGTTAATTTTTTCAACAAAAACTCATAATTAAATAATTACCAATTTCAAGCAAGGATTCCACTAACAACATCAAGGATTCAATAAGTCCTTAATTGGTTCCCTGTTGTGAAAACAAATAAAACTGCTATAAAGCAATAATCATAGTACTACTAATTAAAACAATTAAGACTATTGTAAGCAATTGAAATATTATCAGGAGATAACACATTAATATAATTATCCCTTAAGGATAATGTAAATGTGAGTAAGACTGTTAAAATGTGATAACACGGTAATGAAATAAACATTATGATAGTTGCAAATGAATGAATTATTAAACTGTTGTAAAAAGATTAAGTGATAATGAGATGGTTGGAAACTTAAAACTGTTACATAAAGGCACTCGCTGATATGAAGGGATAACCACAATGACAGATCCCCTGCCGTAATTCTAGTTGCCATGATCATGATATAACAATATTCCTAAACTACTAAATCACTGTCATCTCTAACCACTAATTATTTAAAATCTCCTTGTGATAGTCATAATCTCTGCATATTTAATTAATATCTCTGTGTAATTGTTAAATCGATTGTATTTATTCAAAAGGATATAAAATCTGGGCGCACTTAACCCAAGGATCTTAGAATTAGAAACATTTACACTTGCCAACTGTCCGGAAATGGAGACTCACAAAAACAAGAGAATATTTAAATAATTAAAAATTTCACCAGTTAAATTATAATTTTCCCAGAAATATTATAAATTGGATAAAAAAAAACAAAGAAATCTGGAACATGAAGACAAGAGGTGCCTTACTGGCCAAAAAATTTACACAAGAATTAATTCTCCAGTGTCATCGTTGCTATAAAACGGTGCAAACATAAGATTATTTAACTCGTCCCTTCCATTCCTTCATCATAACTCGACGTTATCAATAGCTAGGATAGTTAATGCGTTCCTTCGATTTCAGGTGGAAAGCAATGAGTGCAACGACCGAATCACTGAGACAACAACAAAGGAAGTCACGAACAACATGTCTCCACTTGCGGGGACACATCCAGTCAAAATTACACATTACAACAATACATAGTCAAGAGATTCAAATCCCCTCACACACACACTCCAATTCTAAGGTTCTCACCACAAAATAAAAGGGAAATTCCAGAATAAAAAGAACATGGTCCCAAAACACGAATTCCATTACTTGATCCATGTGCTAAGGAGTTACAGGTGCAGTAAAATAAAATTTAGAAATAAAACACAGTCCCAAATGCAGATAGTTAAAAGGTAATCGATTTGAATAGGAACCACAAAGCATAGTTTAAACAGGCTTTCCCCTAAATATGAATACTTTCTTAATGTGATCGGTGGATATCGTTGGCCACCACCTTTTCCATCGACTAAAACATGACTACGGCAATTTTGGTAATTTACTATTTTTAGCGGTTTCAACTTCGGGGCCATTTGAGGCCTTAAGCGGCTTTTTGGGGGAAAGCGAGAGGGAGCAGCATGGTCATTAAGATCCATGTTATCAAATAAAGTTAATAATTCTAGGATATATATTTCCAGCGGTATCATGCATACAAAGCGGAGATAAATGCAAGAGGATTCACGACCAGGAGGTGGTACCAACTTACTGACGAGGTTACATGACTTTGGCTTCATCTCCTAGGGTTGGGTTTTTGGATGTCTAGAATTTTGGAATTCCATTCTATTGTAAAGGGCCTTGAGCCTCATTGTAACCATCATCTTGAATCATTAGCCGATCACATCTCTTCGGAGATAGGCTGCCACACCATTCTAAGCAAAGGTCTTTCTCTTTGTATTTTTTACAGTCTCACGGCTACATTTGTTGTTTCATTAATAGAAATGCGTGTATTCTTCTACTGTGTTTATGGTTTGCATCTACGATATATTTTGTTATATTCTTTTGGATATACGATATCTCATTGCATTTCTTTATTATATCTGGCTCTCATTTAGATGTAAAATAATCCGGATCAGCATGCCATTTCCTCATAATGCTATAACAATATTAACATTATGAAGAAAAAAAAGACCACTTGTCAAAAGCGACATAGTTATATAGTAAACAAGGGAGCATGGGACATAATCCAAATGCATGTAGCACTACATGCAGATGGGTTTTAACCATAACCGATTTGATATTAAAAAGGGGCTCTAGATAAAGCCAACATAAGTCTGTAAAATTCCCAACCGATCCATACCAAAATTGGTTCTAAAACTAACACAAACACAAACACATCATATTGAAGAGGCCTGGATTTAAAGCAATAATTTCCAATAAAAACAAAACACAGTCCCGAAAATGAATCGCAATAAAAATAGATTATATTTGCAAGAAATAATAATTGGGTCTGAGCTTGTTCTGGCCATGAGAAGACTGAAACAACCTCTAGGAAGGAAAACAATACATAGTCCAACCTATATTAACATTAAAATATTAAAAATGTAGGCAAAGGATTGGGTCCGGGATCGTTCTGGCCACGAGAAGACTGAGACAACCTATAGGAAGAAAACAAACACAAGCACATTAAATAGTAATACAAGAAGATTATAAAATGTAGGCCTTATTTTTTTTTTTATATAAACCCTTTTCTATTCAAGAGTAAAGGACAACATCGAACTTCATCTAACTCTATTTAAAGCAATAATTTCCAATAAAAACAAAACACAGTCCCGAAAATGAATCGTAATAAATAGATTATAAACTGCAAGAAATAATTGGGTCCGAGCTCGTTTTGGGCATGAGAAGACTGAAACAACCTCTAGGAAGGAAAACAATACATAGTCCAACCTATATTAACATTAAAATATTAAAAATGTAGGCAAAGGATTGGGTCCGGGATCGTTCTGGCCACGAGAAGACTGAGACAACCTATAGGAAGAAAACAAACACAAGCACATTAAATAGTAATACAAGAAGATTATAAAATGTAGGCCTTATTTTTTTTTTTATATAAACCCTTTTCTATTCAAGAGTAAAGGACAACATCGAACTTCATCTAGATCTGCCAACGCAGAGATGCACTCGAAATTCCGAGGCTATGGTCAATGAAACAACGAAGTCAGGGGGCCATTCGCTTGTTGGGCGAATTACAGGCAAGGTGAAGGTAGGATAAAAAAAACACAGAGAGGTGCTTGAGGTAAAAGGGAGGGGCTGTGTTAGGTTCCTGACACAATAAAGTCTGAGTGTAAAACAAAAAAAAAAGGAAAACGCCGGGCTTCAAAATTTATGGTGCAACCCAAAAAAATTCTAGACCACCACTCAGGCATGGCGATCAAGATAACCCAAATGTATCTAAACACTCAAATCCAAGGTTCAAAGTCAAGATATCCCAATGATCCACAACAAGCGATCTCGCCCACCATAACATATAATTATCGAATTAAACAAACATAGATCTAATACCAATTTTAACTAAAATACAATTGAAAATTAAGGCGTAATGTTATCGTAGGAGGATGATCCGAATTCGTTGTCCCGTGTGCGCTCCATCCAGATCCCGCTTTCCAATCACTGAGACCTCATCAATACCTCCCAACCAACTCTAGGGGTACTCTTCTTCCCCCTGAGCCCCCCTAGCCAAAAAGGGGCCACACACACAATACCAGAGAATGATAGCTCCCAGATCGCTTCGCAAGGTCGATATACCACTCGTTACCCGATTTGGGTATCCCAACTCCCACAAGAGAAATTCAATCAAGATAAAATTCCCGCAGTGTAACCTTATGCAAGACAGACCTGATCCATACTCCTCCTCCACCATCCTTTTTATAGAGTTTCCTTATTGATTAGTTACCCAAACCCTCATTATATTATTTTTATTAAATTTAATTAGGACAAACCTCCTCGTACACATGTCACCCGATCCCTTAGTTGCACCATAAAATCAATTTATTAATTAGTTAAATTTGCCTATTTCCCTCACCCACCTAAAAGCGTTCCTAAAAACGCTCCTCGGTGTTCCTTTATTCACTTACATTTCTTAAATGACTTACGCCTTACTTAAAGCCTAGTTGAGTTCACAAATAGAAAGTTCCAAAGGCTAGATTCCCTACTAAGTTAGAAATTTCCCTTTTTCTTAAGTTTTCCCTTTTCTGCTTAGTTCAAATTTAGCAAGTTTAGATATAAACAACAATTTATCTTTTTAATAATTTAATTCTCCATTATAATTTTTACTTTAATAATTAATGTTTGAATTTTCTTTACCCCCTTCTTGTTACATGTCTATTTAGTTTTTTTTTTATTCAAAGGTTCTACTTAGACCTAGGTCTTAAATTCACTAGGATGGCGACATTTCTTAAGGGAAGAATTTGTTATTAAACTTTACTCATCACACCATTCATTTTAAGGTCGACTAGGTCCTAAGGAGGCATAGTTTTCTAGGTACTAGGTTTATTAACTTACCATAGTTAAAATTGCGACGTGCCCTTCAGGACGCACTAAGTTCTCCAAGGGTGCCACTTGCCTACATTCCCGTTTTATTTGTGCGACGTGCGATTCAAGACACACTACATGCTCCAAGGGTGCCACTCGCCTCTTGAATGAATTTGGTAGACGTCAAACCCCTGGAGTCAATACTCCGTCAGGTGATCTTGTGGGAGACTAAGGGCCTCTAAGGAATAAGGACTCTGCTTTATTGCACGC
>SNQJ01S0017833.1:70233-80529 GCA_010110895.2 Picea sitchensis | reverse complement strand
AAGCACATTAAATAGTAATACAAGAAGATTATAAAATGTAGGCCTTATTTTTTTTTTTATATAAACCCTTTTCTATTCAAGAGTAAAGGACAACATCGAACTTCATCTAGATCTGCCAACGCAGAGATGCACTCGAAATTCCGAGGCTATGGTCAATGAAACAACGAAGTCAGGGCGCCATTCGCTTGTTGGGCGAATTACATGCAAGGTGAAGGTAGGATAAGAAAAACACAGAGAGGTGCTTGAGGTAAAAGGGAGGGGCTGTGTTAGGTTCCTGACACAATAAAGTCTGAGTGTAAAACAAAAAAATAAAGGAAAACGTCGGGCTTCAAAATTTATGGCGCAACCCAAAAAAATTCCAGACCACCACTCAGGCATGGCGATCAAGATAACCCAAATGCATCTAAACACTCAAATCCAAGGTGCAAAGTCAAGATATCCCAATGATCCACAACAAGCGATCTCGCCCACCATAACATATAATTATCGAATTCAACAAACATATATCTAATACCAATTTTAACTAAAATACAATTGAAAATTAAGGCGTAATGTTACCGTAGGAGGATGATCCGAAGTCGTTGTCCCATGTGCGCTCCATCCAGATCCCGCTTTCCAATCACTGAGACCTCATCGATACCTCCCAACCAACTCTAGGGGTACTCTTCTTCCCCCTGAGCCCCCCTAGCCAAAAAAGGGCCACACACACAATACCAGAGAATGATAGCTCCCAGATCGCTTCGCAAGGTCGATATACCACTCGTTAACCGAGTTGGGTATCCCAACTCCCACAAGAGAAATTCAATCAAGATAAAATTCCCGCAGTGTAACCTTATGCAAGACAGACGTGATCCATACTCCTCCTCCACCATCCTTTTTATAGAGTTTCCTTACTGATTAGTTACCCAAACCCTCATTATATTCTTTTTATTAAATTTAATTAGGACAAACCTCCTCGTACACATGTCACCCGATCCCTTAGTTGCACCATAAAATCAATTTATTAATTAGTTAAATTTGCCTATTTCCCTCACCCACCTAAAAGCGTTACTAAAAACGCTCCTCGGTGTTCCTTTATTCACTTACATTTCTTAAATGACTTACACCTTACTTAAATCCTAGTTGAGTTCACAAATAGAAAGATCCAAAGGCTAGATTCCCTACTAAGTTAGAAATTTCCCTTTTTCTTAAGTTTTCCCTTTTCTGCTTAGTTCAAATTTAGCAAGTTTAGATATAAACAACAATTTATCTTTTTAATAATTTAATCCTCCATTATAATTTTTACTTTAATAATTAATGTTTGAATTTTCTTTACCCCCTTCTTGTTACATGTCTATTTAGTTTTTTTTTTATTCAAAGGTTCTACTTAGACCCAGGTCTTAAATTCACTAGGATGGCGACATTTCTTAAGGGAAGAATTTGTTATTAAACTTTACTCATCACACCATTCGTTTTAAGGTCGACCAGGTCCTAAGGAGGCATAGTTTTCTAGGTACTAGGTTTATTAACTTACCATAGTTAAAATTGCGACGTGCCCTTCAGGACGCACTAAGTTCTCCAAGGGTGCCACTTGACTACATTCCTGTTTTATTTGTGCGATGTGCGATTCAAGACACACTACGTGCTCCAAGGGTGCCACTCGCCTCTTGAATGAATTTGGTAGACGTCAAACCCGTGGAGTCAATACTCCGTCAGGTGATCTTGTGGGAGACTAAGGGACTCTAAGGAATAAGGACTCTGCTTTATTGCACGCCCCTTAGAATCATCGTGAGCGACTGTCACAATCTTCCCTCACAAAATCGTGGGTCTTCTCGAACTAGGTAATCGTTAACCTACAGTTCGAGCCATGACAAGAGTTCTAGTAGGCTGTGGTAGGGATACTTCCACACCTCTCCCTCAATGTCTCTGGTTGTCGTGCGTGACCCCTTTACTCCAAATGTGAGTCTGGTCGACAAGCTATCATCAACCTGCATCCATCAATGAAACATGTCATCGATAACAATCAACATCATACTATCTAATCATATGTCACATATATCATATCAACAACATTCAAACCATAACAGTCCACTCCCTTATTCGATACAGAGTCCAAGGAGATTCATCGATGCCATCGACATCCTCTAACATCCAGAGTCCTGCACACTTAGGAGAAACCAGTCAATAACACCTGTCTATATAAATATAAAAAAAATAACATATCATCAGATCCACAACATCCCAATATCATAATCAAAACAACCAATCGTATAATGAACCAGATCACCTGCATGCAAGTGTCCTCAAAGAATAAGTCTGCTCAACACATGAAAGAGAGGGATGTTACATACACCCCCTCTTGTTTTAAACTTTGTCCCGAAGTTTCACAGTATATAAGTGATGAAATAAAGTGTCTAACATGATCAATATGTCTATCTATCAAAAAAAAATGGAAGCTTGTAACGCATATCATATGCGTCCTCCCAGGTCGTCGAGTGCAGACTATAGTTGTCCCACTGGACCTTGACCTGATCTATTGTTCGATGTCGTAGCCGTCGAATGTGATGGTACAATATGTGGATTGGCTTTGACGTGAGCACACCGTTATCTAATACCTTCAAGGAACTCATGTTAATAACATGTGTAGAATCACTAACATAATGTCTCAAAACAGATACGTGAAAAACATCATGCATGCGCCTCAAAGAACCAGGCAAGACTAGTCGATAGGCCACGAGCCCCTTTCTTTCCACAACCTCGAAAAGTCCCACAAACATAGGAGAGATTTTATCATCCTTTCCAAACTTGATCGATTTATTATGAGGTTTCACTCGTAAGAAGACTCGATCACCAACTTCATAACTATGGTCAACACGATGTGCATCGACATAACTCTTCTACCGATCCTATGCTTCCTTTATCCTTTGTCTTATGGTTTGCATTTGGTATTCCATTTCTTTTATCACTTCTGTTCCCACCAGGACCCTATCCTCAAGACGATCCCAACTCAAAGGCGTTCGGCATGGTCGCCCATAAAGAAACTCGAAAGGCGCCATCTTAATGGTGCTTTGATAATTGTTGTTATATGAAAATTCTACCAGTGACAAAAATTCTTCCCAATGCTTCTATTGGTCCATCATGTACATACACAACATATCCTCCATGATTTGGTTCATTCGCTCGGTCTGCCTGTCTATCTCTAGGTGATATGCGGTACTAAAGTTAAGTTGGGTTCCCAAGGCCTCTTAGTACCTAGTCCAAAATCATCCTGTAAACACCGATCCTCGATCAGATATAATCCTCTTAGGCATGCCATGCAACCTCACGATCTCTCTAATGAAAACTCTAGCTATGTCCAGATCTTGATACGTCATACACACCATAATAAAATGAGCACTCTTCGTCAAAGTTTCGGCTACCAAAAAAATCGAGTCGTGTCTCCTTGCCGTCGGTGGAAATACAAAAATGAAATCCATCGAAATGACCTCCAATTTCGATTCCAGAATAGCATGTGGCTGTAGTAATCCTGCCGAATTTATATGTTCAACCTTCACCTGCTAACATTCTAGACACCTTGCCACGTAGTTGACTATGTTTTCCTTCATTCCTTTCCATAAGAATAAGGGTTTAAGGTCTGCCCTCATCTTCGTGACTCCTGGGTGAGCCATGTACACTGCTCTATGAGCCTCGTTTAGGATCAAGATCCTCAACTCGTCATTGGGAGGTACGTAAATTTGATTTTTAAATCTCAATAATCCATTGTTGTCCACAGTAAATTCCTCAAATTTTTGTATCATCATCGTGTTTTGTCCGATAAACTCCTTGACCTCTTTGTACCAGTTGTCATCGCACTATAAAGTTAGAATATTTTCACGTATATTTGTATGAAGAGGCATCATTGAAAATATGCATGGCCTCTGACTCAATGCATCAACCACTCTGTTCAATGTTCCTTTTATGTAAGTAATCTCAAAATCATAATCGCTAAGAAATTCTGACCAACGCCGTTTTCACGCATTCAAGTCGCTTTATGTAAATATGTGTTGTAAACCACAGTGGTCCATTTTTAGTTCAAATTTTCATCCAATCAGGTAGTGTTTCCAAACTCTCAAGGCATATACAATGGATAACAAATCCAAATCATGCATTGCATAGTTCTCCTCATGCCTTCTCAACTTTCTTGAGATGTAAGAGATCACTCAGCCGTCTTGCATCAAGACTCCGCCTAAGCCTTCCTTCGATGCGTCAGTGCATACCAAGAAATTCTCATCCATGTTAGGGACCTTTTGTATCGGTGCTGTCGTCAACAACTCCTTGAGCCTCTGAAATGCTTCCACACATTTCTCCATCCAAACAAAATTCTTGTTCCTCTTCTGCAATTATGTAATCGGATTTGCTATCTTTGAAAAACCATCGATGAACCATCGATAATATCCCGCTAAACCCATGAAGCTACAGACTTCTGGGACATTCGTCGGCGTAGGCCATTCCATAATAGCCTCACTATTTTCTGGATCCACAACGATACCTTCTACGAAGATGACATGCTCTAAGTAGTGAATCTTCTATTGATAAAACAAACATTTTGACAGTTTCCCAAACAAATTTTTCTCTCGTAGACATTGCAATACCAAGCGCAAGTGTTTTTCATGCTTGTCCATCGTCCGAGAATATACAAAAATATCGTTAATGAATACTTGGACGAACTTGTCCAAGTATTCGTGGAACACCCAGTTCATCAAGCTCATAAATACCCCTTGGGAATTCATCAGTCCAAATGTTAAAAAAGTAAACTCGTAATGTCCAAACCTCATCCTAAAGGTAGTCTTAGGGATTTCGTCCTCCTTTATGAGTAACTAGTGATACCCTGATCTCAAGTCGATCTTTGAAAACAACGTCGAACCTTTCATCTAATAAAATATATCATCAATCCTTGGAAAAATATACCGATTCTTGATTGTTTCCTTGTTCAATTGATGATAGTCAATGTAGAGTCTCAATGACCCATCCTTCTTTCATATGAAAATAACAGGCGCACCCCACGATGACACACTTGGACGTATAAGTCCCAGGTCCAACAACTCCTTCAGTTTCATTTTCAACTCCTGTAACTTAGGGGTCGACATCCGATAAGGAGTTCTCGCTATTGACTCAGTTCCTAGTTTTAGGTCGATGGTAAATTCAAATTCCCTCTTAGGAGAAAACCCCGTCAACTCCTCTGGGAAGACATCCGCAAAATCTCATACTATCAGAAGGTTTTCCAGTCCTTCCACCACACCTTTTTAGTTTAATGCAAGGATCACATATAGATGTCATCCCTTGCGCATGCTCTTACGTAGCTGTAGTGAAGAGATGAACATTATGGAAACTCCCTGGTTCTGACCTACAATCATGCATCTCTGTCCCTCATCATTGAACAAGCTTAACCATTTCATCTTACAGTTGAGTATCGCCTCATGTGATTCCAACCAGTCCATACCAATCATGACATCATAAGACCCTAATATCGTGATGTACATGTTGGACCTAGTGACAAACTCTCCCAGGTTAAGGCTACAACCCGTAACCTTCCCTCCAACCTTCTGTTTGGCTCTCGAAGCCATTTCTACAAAGCTAAACTCATCCTATTCAAATGCCTTTACCTTAATTCTTTTTAGCGCTACACCAGAAATAAAACTCTCTGTTGCATCTGGATCTATCAAAATACTAAGGTTTTGGTCAGGAGTGGTACCTGATGTCTCGAGCATAGTCGACTGATGCTCTTCCTGGTGGTTATTCACCATTGCATGAATTCTATGGTCCTTGCCCAAATCTCCCATGCTAGTGGGTTTGGCTGATCTAGATGCTCTGGTCTTCTCAACTGGGCAATAAAACTGGTAATGTGGCTCTCCACATGTCCAACACCCTTTCTTTGGTCTAGTAATCCCGGTACCTGAAGTAGAAGCTGACAGCCCACCGGCTTGGAACCTTGGTCTGTTCTATTGAACATGCCTAAACTGCTGCTGCTGCGGTCGATGTTGCTACTGGTGCTGTGGTCCTCTGTAAGGATTCCGCTGCTGAGGCACTAGTCACTATGGTGTAGTGTAAGTGGATCATCTCTCGATGCCACGATATCCTGGTGAATGTCTAGCTGGTGTCTAATTCTGCTGCGCACTAGATGACGCTTGTCCCACTGGTCTCATTGGAGTTCTGTTATGACCCCTACTGATAAGCTCCTCCTTTGCTATGAGGGCCTTCTGGACAACATTGTGCAAATTTTGAGGCATTATAATCCTAAATTTTTCACAAATGATGACTTTACGGCCAAACACGAACTTGTTGAGCTTAAGCTTCTCAGTACTCAAGTGAGGAGCATACCAAAGAAGTTCCATAAAACATGCCTTGTACTCGGGCACCGTACGACTGCCCTGTCATAAGGCATTGAACTCATTGAGATGAAACTCAATGAATTCCTTATATAGATACCTCTCCCAGAATCATTCCTCGAACAATTCCCATGACACGTCTTCGACGACCATGTTCAATTGTGGCAGGAGCGTCTTCCAACATAGAAGAGCGCTCCCCTTCAGTTGAAAGATCACCATGCAGACCTTCATGTTGGAGGTATAGTCATGATGTGAAAAGCACATCACCATATTCTCCAACCATGCCTTGGTGGATGCGCCATCTGGGGCTCCAGAGAAATCAAGAAATTTGACCTTCTCAAGTTTGCGGTGAATGCTACTACTACCGAACGGAGCACGCGGTGGAGCCTCAGGAGATGTCGCCCCCCTGGCTTCATCTCTATCCAAACAACTAATTAGTGCCTCATACATCCTCTAAAAGGACCTCATCATCCCAACCACATCACCCACAACTATCTGTTCCTGCCCGACAACCTGTTTGTCTCCTTGGGGGTTAGACCCCTCAGGCGTGGATGCTATTGGGGGCATCGCTCCTTCTCCCCTAACACCTCATCTTTGGCCTCCGCGACGTCCTCTAACCATGATTACCAGCATTAATACAAAAATATTTAATTAGTGACATTATAATCAAATATATAATCAATGGAATCCGTAGTGATCCCAAGTCATGGGTCGAACCGACTCTGATACCATATGAAACAACCCTTGTCGTTACGACAACATACGACGCATAATACGTGCATTTTTTTTTTTTTAGCAGGAAGGTAACCACAAAAAACCATCAATCGACGCAACTCAATGACGTATACACCACGCATGATTCAGGCAACAAACAAACATAACGACCTAACATACTAGCACATCATGCAATTGGAAGCAACACACGACATTCAATCAGATAGAGGGTAGGACAGGCGGGTAGTTGTTTTTATTCTCTTTATGATTGAATGTCGTACGTTGCTTCCAGCTGCATGATGTGCTAGTATGCTAGGTTGTTATGTTTGTCTGTTGCCTGAATTGCGTGCATTGTGTTCATCCTCGAGTTGCGTCGATTGACGCATGTCTGTTGCACTTGTTATGCGTCGCATGTTGTCGTAACAACGAGGATCGTTTCAAATTCCAAGGTTTATTGGACTCCTGAAAAAAGTTACATGAACTTGACTCTTCACATTCTATGAAGTTTGTAACTCTAACGAATTACGTTTCCAACATTCCCCACCTTAATCCGAAGGGGTGTATGTGAGTCCAAGGTGAGATATGATAACTGAAAGTGGGAAACTAAAATATTGAAGTGTGCAACTAATGATGGCTAAATGTTCTCTTTGAATCTGGTGGTTTAGGGATGACCAAAAACCGAATGATGATGGTGGTTTAAGGAAGACCACAAACAAATTTGGTGGATTATAGATGATCACAAACTATGGAACCCTGCTCTAGGATCAATGGTTCCTGGGACATTTCCTAAGTTAGCTAGAAGTTGGAAGTTGATTTCTTTTTCTAATTGGTATTGCTCTTGATGATGGTTTAAATATGACCATAAGCTGTGATGTAGAAGAAGCTAAAATTCCTCTACCAAGTGGAGGTTTAAGGGAAACCACAAGTCATAGTATACCATAAAATGTAAGTCTTCTACTAGGTGGTAGTTTAAGGGAAACCACAAACTAATCACACTCGCTTGTTACTAATCGATATATAAGACTTCAAAATTGGAAGCTCGACTAACAATCATTGAGTTTATTCCCCCTCGTCAGGGACAAGGTGTGAAGACAAAAAATATGTCCACTACAAGATGTTTCACTACTCGAGTGCAAATTCTTCGGTATGAATGAGATATCTTCTTGGTTATTGATGAACATCTCCAAGAAGTCATCGACCCATAATGGTTCTTTACTCTTGAAAATTTATTGATGTTAGAAAATCTTTCAGAAGGATGATTGTGCTTTCCACAATACTCACAAGGATGAAGATAAAAGCATTGATCTTCCATGTGTCCAAATTACCGACAATGTTGGCATGTTGGAATCTACTCTTGAACTAGAGCAGGTGAATATAAAATTTCTTGCAACAATCCAACACTCTAGAACTAGATTAGTTTGGTGTAATATGGATTATGAAAGGTGACATTCTTTTCATAGCCGATATAAGTTATGTGCTTGTTATGCCTAATTTCTTCCCCAGGTCTGATGATACGCTTGGAAAGAAAAAGTTGAACACCATCTATACTGGAATCTGGGGCTATCTCACTCAGTTTCTATTGCGTTGGATGTTGTTCTGAATCAACCTCATCATCTTCAAATATAGGGTTCTAAACAAAGACTAGTTCATAATGTTGCTGAATATTCTTTTGCTCAAGTGCATTGTGAAGAAGTCGAGTATGAGTTTGAAGTACTATTGCTTTGGCTTGCATAACTTGTAAGCGTGTTACAACAGACTGCAACATGGTTTTGTCAATGGTGAATTCATGTTACAATAAAAACCAATAATAAAATAAGATCTAGTACTTGAGCATTCATTTTTTTATCGCCTTCTTTACATAATTCCAAGGGAATCTCTATGAATTCGAATTCCATATATGCACATATACATAAGCGCTTCTGTATAAGTGCGTATACGGAAGCATTCTTTTGTAAATGAACATTTTTGAAATTGATATTTTGTATATGCACATATACAAAAGCTTGCTTCCATAAATGCACATTTATTGAATCCAACTTATGTATATGTGCATATACGAAACCCTGCTTTCGTAAATTCTCATTTACGGAAGTGCTTATGTAAATGCGTATATAGGGGATAAATGTTTCGTATATGCATATATACAAAAGTATTTACGAAATTAGGCTTCCATATATGCACATATATGAAATCCTACTTCTGTAAATGCATATCCTCAGAAGAATGCTTCCGTAAAAGTACATATACAAAAGCTTGCTTCCATATATGCGCATTTGTGGAAGAAATCTTCTGTATATGAGCATTTACAGAAGCATGCTTCCTTATATGCACANTTCTATGGTTGAATCATGGTAGATGGAGAAAGAAGAAATTTGATCGATCAAAATAAGAGAATTTGTGGTAGATGGAATGTTCATGCATTATGGCCATGCTATGCAAATACACAACCCTCATCGATATCTGAAAGGTGATTGATCTCATAATTGCTTCCAATGATTATGCGAACCAAGCCTAAATTAGTTGAAGACCTGTAAGAGATTATAGGGAAAGTATATAAGAGGAAGGCTATCCTTCGCCTAAGTCATTGGGTTTGCCACATTTGAAGCTTGAAATTCAAATTTAGGTAAATCTTAAAACCTGGGTTAAAATTTGGTGAACTTATACACGAATTCGACACCTCGTCAAGGGGTTAACAAAGAGAGGAATTCACCACTCATTGAAATTTTCAAATAAGGGAGGATCAACGTCGGAATATGGAAGTTCAATCAATTTTTGTCGCCAATCTATTTTCGTCCCCACATGAGCTTTATTAGAGAATTTCAACTTACTTTTGATGCTCCAATGTGGCAATATATGTGTAGGTTCTTATCGCAACTATAAGTTTGCAGGTCATAGGGAATACACCCATTTTTACATGCTCAAGCATCCATGCAAATTAAAAACCCTAGAATCCACGTAAATTACAAAGAGGGTTGGCTGTCGACATCATAATTGTGAAGCAAGGTCTGTCAAGTTGGGGAAACACGACTATTGAAACCAGTTTGTGGTTCTAGCTCCATGACCGTAGAAGAATTATATGGATTGGGAATGCTTCTAGTGCACTAGAGAGTACCCCATTTCCACATGGTGGGAGAGGATATTTTCCCTCCAAAGGTGGTACCCTTTATGATCTCTTCTTTCACGCAGGAGGTGGCTTTGAGCGATTCCTTAGCTACGTCACCCATCCAATTCTTCTTGA
>SNQJ01S0017833.1:41796-70223 GCA_010110895.2 Picea sitchensis | reverse complement strand
GAGGAGGGTATTTTAATTCCGAAAAAGGTTCTGGTCCTTACCAGAATCCTGGATGGAATGCAACTCCTAATACTCAGTCTTTTGTAGGAGGATGGGGTCAGGTGTCGCAACCCCGTATTCCCTTTCTGGCCATGCTTAAACTGAAAAATTTGTCTAAACTAATGAACAACCCAGTGATTCATGATCCCACATGCCCCCCTGTCCCCACCAAGCTTCTGTTAGACATTCCAAAGTTTGAGGGTAAGAACGGCGAGGACCCTGGTGATCACATCACTAATTTTCACCTTTGGTGCTCATCGAATTCTTTGAATCATGATTCTATTAGATTACGATTGTTTCAACGTAATATTATCGAGATTGCATCACAATGGTATATTGAGCTACCTAGGGAGACATATGGGTCTTTTCAACAGTTAGTGCTAGCCTTTCTTAACCATTTTCAACTACTCGTTCGTTACGATGCTGGCCTTGAACTTTTGTCAACTTTATGCTAGGGTACCGACACTCATATTTCAGACCATATCCAAGAATGGTGTAGGCGAAGATGGTTAGTTAATACTACCATACCCTCGTCCTTTCTTTTAGAATGGTTTTAAAAGTATTTGCATGCTCCTATTTCAAAGGACGTTGTTACTTCCAGGGTCTTTAGCAAGGAAGAGGCCATTTTTAGAGCCCAACAATTCGATTTGATCTATGCTCAGTATGGGATGTTATACCACCTTCTTTCTGACGCACCGTGGTCGAATCATGATCCTAGACAAAGTCCTGGGCCCCATGTCGATGGAATTGTGGGGTCCACCAATGTAAAGTCCATAGACTTGGCAATGAAGTCTGCTGGAGGACCAACTTCATCTAAATCCTCCAAACCCACCCAATCGACGGATGTACATTCCGTGTAGCCATCGAAAAACCCAAATGGCGACCAACAACCAGATGGGAGTAAACAGAAAGGTCGAAATAATCATAGAGGTGGGAAGAATAAACCCAAGGAAAAGAATAATAATGGAAAACAGAACGATAATGCTAGAGAGGGAAAGAAAGAAAAGCGTAAGGTTAAGTTTCCTTGTAAACTTTGTACTGATGATCACCTTACACACTTATGCCCCAAACTTGCGGAGGCCGCGATGATTTTAAATCTTCTGCCTGCTGTGCTAACAAATCCTTTTCCTCACAACCGACACTTAGCCTTGAGTTCTTCAAACGCCGGAAATGCACCTGGTGGGAGTCAATACCCACCATTTCAAGATGGTGACCATGTTTGTATCAATATGGTCGACACAAAAATCGATATAGCCACTCACTCTTGAGATTACGACTCTTAAAAATCTAGTACCAACCTAGAGTCTCCTACTCCACCCCTGGAGATGAATTTACAGATCGAGAAACTAGAGCCACTGCCTCGTATTTCAAAAGGAGTATTCAAGCGCTCTACCCATAACCCTAATGCTAGAGCCGCCCATAACTACTCTATTATTGAGGATTTGGGCCAAACACCTTGCGCGATGTCTACTTTGGAGGTACTCCAAATGTGTCCATCACAGAGGAATGCCTTACTCTCTACCTTAGGAGCTCTAGAAACTAGTGGCTCGAAGATCATCAAGTTTGATGTCATGGATGTGAAGCCTTGCTTACCCTACCATGTGGCTTTCCAAATCCACGTGGAGTGTTCTAAATATACCATCAAACGAGTGGTCATTGATGAAGGTGATGCCACTTGCATGATGTCCTTAGTCTGTTGGAAAGCTATCGGTTCTCCAATCCTTTAAAATTCGTCGACCATGTTGACCGCATTCGATGGTCATTCCTTTCACCCTCATGGTATTCTCCCCACCTTTATGGTCCAGTTAGGTGGGAAGACAGTAGAGGTGGAAGTAGAGGTAGTTGATGCACCTCTCGATTATAACCTGTTACTAGGTTGCAATTGGACTTATGCTATGGTCGCCGTCGTATCATCTGTTTTCCGCATGCTTTGTTTTCCTCATAAAGGGGAGATTGTGATGATCAACCAGTTATCCTTTATGTACTCTAGCCCAAACACATCTGTTGGACTATCGATCCCTATGGTCAACAATTCTTAGCCAACAACTGAGAATATCGGTGTCATAATGTATTCTTCCGTCATGGGTACTTTTGACTTCTCGGCACCGACTCACCACATTTACACAATTTCCAGTATGTCCACTTCAGTAGACAGGTCCATACCTTTATGCACTTCTTATTTTAGTGACCCTTGGACCCTACCTTCTCCGACTTCATTGATTGAAGGCCGGTCACATGCTGGCATGGCTATGCCACTATTGGCAACAAAGATTTCATATCAAGCTATCCTTGACTCTTCTGCCGATCCCGATCCTGTTCCCTTGCAGACGGTAGAGGAGGATCTAGTTCTTAGGCCCGTGTGGACCACTTCATTATCTTGTTCAAATGATTTCTTGGATGAGACTTTTCCTTCATAAGAAGCCATCCTTGAAGCCATGAATGTTTCCGAGAGACCTTGGGATGATATGCATCATCGATCTTATTTTCTCCCAAGTATTGAAAGAATTGAGCAAGATGATTTTAGATCTACCCTGAGTGAGATAGTCGGTCACGCTGTAGTTCCACTTGATAAACATGACATTTATGCCAAAGGGAATATGGCAAGTATTTCTCCTACAGTCCAGATCGATATCTCTCATACCCCTGGCAAGATCGAAAATGTAAATATAGGTGCAGATTGTTCGCTAGAAGAGATTCTGATCTACACCAACCTCTTCAAATAATTTTGAGACATATTCACTTGGTCATATGAAGAGATTCCAGGGATCGACCCCCATATTGTCGAACATGATATTAGGACTTACTCGGATGCTAAACCCTTTCGAAAAAATCTTAGAGCTGTTAATCCTAGGAAGGCCCCCGCTATTAAGGCAGAGGTAGAGAGGCTACTTAATGCCGGATTTATCTACCTGGTTCCCTTGACCGAATGGGTATCCAATCCCGTTACTGTGAATAAAAAGCAAGGAACTATCCGTGTGTGTATGGACTTTCATGACCTAAACAAGGCCTATCCTAAAGATAACTTCCCCACACCTTTCATTGATCAGATTCTCAATGAGTGTGCAGGAAGTGGAATATTTTCTTTTATGGAAAGATTTTCAGGCTATAACCAAATCCAGATAAAAACCAAAGACCAACATAAGACAACATTCATATGTCCTTGGGGCACGTTTGCATACCGAAAAATTCCTTTCGGCTTGAAAAACACTGGAGCAACCTTCCAACGAGCCATGAATTTCGCTTTTCATGATCTCAAACACATAGTCGAAGCTTACCTCGATGATCTTGCTGCTCATTCTCGCAAGAGAGTGGATCATGATACGCACCTTCGACTACTATAGAATCTGACTCAGTCCTCATAAATGCATCTTTTGCATTAGATATGGCCGTCTCTTAGGATTCTTAGTCTCCGAGACAAGGATCATGGTAGATCCACTTAAGGTTGAGGAAATTCTTTTGTTGCCTCCCCTGAGCACGATTAGACATCTTCAAGGTTTATAGGGGAAAGCTAAATTTTTGCGTCAATTTATTGTGAATTATGCCATAATCTCTAAGGGTTTCATGCGCCTATTGAAGAAAGACACCCCATTTATCTGGGATGAGTGAGCCCAATAGTCTTTTGACACTTTAAAGAAAGCCTTGGTATCGGCCCCTCTGCTAAAATCTCCTGATTACAGTAGAGATTACTTGTTGTATATCGTCGCGTCTGAAGAGACCATTGGTATGGTTCTAGTTTAGGAGGATGATGAGCTCCACAAGCACATCATTTACTATCTTAGTCGAAATTTAGTCGGTCCTGAACGTAATTACTCACACGTTGAGAATCTAGCTTTGGCTGCCGTCCACGCAGTCCAACGTTTACGACACTATATATTTCTTTGCAAAAATACTGTGGTTGCCGATGTTAATCAATTTCAATACGTCCTCAATAGACGTATCATAGGCGGAAAATATAATAAATGGATTTTCATATTACAAGAATTTGATCTTGACTTTGCTTCGGCCAAGTCCAAGAAATCACTAGTTTTTGCAGAGTTAATATCTGATTTTCCACGATTATACGAAGATGTTATTCATGTCGATTCATTCATAGATGAACACATTTTCCTCATCTCGTTGTCCGACCCTTGGTATGGAGATATTTTTTTATATCTTCAAACCTTGAAGTTCGCTCAGTATCTCTTGCGAGATGATCGACGACGTGTTAGATACCAAGCCAAAAAGTATACAATCGTCGGCGACACTTTGTATCGTCGAGGAATAGATAGTATCTTATGCTATTTCTTAACTCATGAGGAAGCTGAGTTAGTTACTAATGATTGCCACAAAGGGGCTTGTGGTGGTCATCTATATGGGCTTGCGACAACCCAAAAAATCTTGCGAGCCGGTTAATTCTGGCCCACCATATTTAAAGCTTGTATTGAAATGGTTAAGAAGTGTCACCCCTGCTAGGTGTTCACTCGAAAAATGTGCTTTCACCCAGCCTCTCTTCACCCAGTCATTACCGTCGGTCCCTTCACCAAGTGGGGAGTATATTTCGTTGATTGCAACCCAACTTCGGCTAGGGGGCATCAACACATTATCGTGGCTGTCGACTACTTCACCAAGTGGGCCGAAGCCATGCCTACCGTGAAATTCGATGGGAAGACTGCATTGTTTTTCGTATTCAACCAAATTATTGCCCGGTTTAGTATCCCGAGTGAGATTGTCACTGATCATGGCAGTCATTTTAAAAATGAAATGATGATAGAACTAGTGTCTAAGATGGGGTTTAAACATGATTACTCGTCTCCTTATTACCCCCAGGCAAATGGGCAAGTAGAGGCCGTCAATAAGTCTCTCAAGACCATCTTGCAAAAACCTGTCAGTCGGAGCAATTCCAACTGAAACATCATGTTATATCCTGCACTTTGGGCATACGGAACCTTGGTTAAGACTGCCACCGATTTTTCTCCTTTTTAGTTAGTACACAGTGTGGAGTCAATACTTCCCATTGAATGTGAAATCCATTCTCTCAAATTGCTAGTTGAGATCCTACCTGACACTTCGGATTTAGAGCGACACCTTGTACACCTAGAGAGTCTTGACGAGCAACGTCGGTACACCTTTACGACTATCAAGGAGAACAAGAAACGTGTCAAGGTTCAGTACAATAATTTTTTTTGTCCTCGGTTATATGATGAGGGTGACTTGGTCCTATTGTATGACCAAGCCAAAGAACCGCTAGGGGCAGGCAAGTTTAAACCCATGTGGCATGGTCCTTATATCGTGCAACGTGTTCTAGAAAAAAGATCCTACAAGTTGGAAGATTATGGAGGGAATAAATTGGATGAGCCTAGAAATGGGTTGTACTTAAAAAGGTATTACGCTTGAGCCCTGGGCTTGGGAAAAACCCTTTGTATACTAAAGTAAATTTAGTGCATATACACCTTTTCCCCTTTTTTGTCTTTGGCTTGCTTATCAAGTTTTCCCTTTTGTTGGTAGATGTCAATGGAGTATTTGGTCTATGTAGGATTCACAAATGGAGCCAATCGTCATACAAGGAACTTAGCTTCTTCCTCTTGGGTGATTTACTCACCCGAGGGTCTGCTGGTGTCTTCAGGTGGCGTATGCCTAGGTCCATCCATGAATAATGTGGACGAATACAACGCCGTCATAGAATTATTGTGCGATGCTATCTCACATGGTATTCTCTCTATAGAGGTGCGTCTATATTCTTAGTTAGTCGTATGTTAGTTGAACAATATTTACCATGTGCGTAATCCGACGTTACTCCGTTGTTTCCTATGGGTACATCTTTTAGAACAACAATTTGATTTTATTACATACTTTCACATTCCTAGAAGTTCTAATTATGTATCCAATGCCTACACTAATTATGTTTTGAATTGGCATTTGTCACATTAATAAAGAAAATTAAACCATTAAATCATATATTTCCAAAAAATATGGTGTTTTATATTACAAAATTGGGGCTAAAACCCTCAAAAATACATATACAACCGATATACAGCGATACATGACATCTACGCCCGTGGCGCCGGATGAGTCTCGTAATATCAAACCACGGCATTGGCGAGATGCCGAAAATTAGATACCATTCTTTCGGTACGCGACGGCTTTACTCGCATGGATTGAACGTTGCTGGAATTCCTTAGGAATCCACTTTTTATTAATCCAAACAGGCAAATTACTGCGGATTACGAAGGACTCTCTCAGCTCTCCTCCACGCGCCTCTCCCGGTTTCCAGCCATAATGAGATCCCTCGTCCATTCACCGGACCGTGCGCAACCTCTTCATCGAGTTAATATTTAAAGAAACACCATCCAAAAGTATATTTTTGTTCTTTTAAATACAAAATACAAAAAAATGAAAATATATAAAAATATTGTTTACCTATGGCTGACGCCAGAAGCGTCTCACAGTGGCGACATATCGGGGATCACCGCAATCAATTCACGCATCATATAGATATGATTTGTCTCCTCCGATAGAAGAAAAAATCATTGTTGTAGGGTATCACCGCCCTACCTCCCCCCTGCCATATCATCACCTCTGTCAATCGTGCCATGGTTGGATCGCAAATTCCATGCGGAACAATCTCAACTCTAAATCCCAAGCCTGGAACCTGTTCGAAGAAAAAACTACATAATATATACCTAAACTCGTGGTTCCTCTTTTTACCCTATTTGCAGTCTGGCAATTGAATCTTCATGTTGATCAGCAGTGAGGTACACCAATCACAGACAATGGGTCTAGCACACTCTACTGTGTAAAACATAAGTAGTCTCGATGCTTGGTGCAACAAGTCCGACCCTATGATCCTGGTAAGAACAAGCACAATAATCTGAAATTTTGAGGGTTACCTACCAGCGCAACTTAGATAGGGATTTAACTTCCAACCATGGGAGTCTCTGCAACACAGTGGGCCTTGATATATTCTTCTACCTTCATCCCACTCCCTGCTCTACGTGACTTGAGGTTCAAAACCTCCCCTTGATAAAGTAGATGTCCTCTACTTTGATCCTTAATGGTTGTCCATCAAAAGGATAAATCTCTCACTATCTGGATCCCAATAGCCCACTAGCATTTCAAATAACCTCACTTGGGCCCTCATTCCTTTGAGATCCCAAAACTTGTATGAACCACATCTTTTTAAAGTCGCTTGAGCCATTGGATCCATTTCCACTGCTACATCTACCTCCTCATACTCTCTCTCCACTCCAACACCATCCTACGCGAAAGAAACCAAATCCATTTTTGAGTTGAGCTTTGCATTTCCATTTTGCCACAAGTATCTGCTTGAGTTATCCAAGAACAATGAAGTGGGCGGGGCACGATATATGCTCCATGTAGTTCTGCAGTATTATGTCGTCATTATCTGCTGTTTATATTAATCCGGCAAGTGTATATCGAAGAAACTCAATTTAAGCCCTTAAAAACTTAAAAATAGAGCCCTGAATTCAAAATTGCTTGTCGGTGAATTTGAAGAGGGATGGGATGAAAGGTTACACAATCCAAATGGACATTCCCTTGCACATTGCTCGCGATTGCCGTTTGATTTACGGAGGTATGTTAGTCAAATTGCACTATTTGGGTGAAAATGAAAATGACATAGTAAATTTTGATTTTATTACTATTTATAAAACATTTTTGCCCATTTGATATAGTTTATGCTATTATTTTGTCTAAAAGACTAATTCAAAAATGGAACTTTAAGTTGGTTTTGGTTTACCGATTCAATTTTCTTGTGGATTTCAACATCATGATTGGCCGTTCATCTCCTCGGGAAGGTATATTGCGGCTATCTAGCATATAGGATAGGTATTTAATCCATCTACGTGCCCATTTTCATTATCCTATAAACACCACTTTTTATGCCTTAGGTACAAAACCATTTATTGTGACGCATGACCCTCCATCACGCTATCATGGCATGCGTTAATAAATGGTAGAGACTTACCCAAACATGGGTACCCTAGTTATAACCTCTTTTTCATTCAGTTCCCATGCCGAGATTTTTCCTTAGGACAGGGAGTCCGGTAGAATTTGTTACATGACTTTATGATGAGCCTGATTTCTCATTCATGAACATGTGACCTTATTACCCACGGACTCCCAGCCTTGAAGGTCTTAGTTAAGCTCTTTTACGACTTGTTATTAAAAATTGAAAAGATGGCGAGTGATTTGTCCCTTTCACACTTACTTGTTAAATTGGTTGAAAGATCGTAAGGTGCTTAGTTAAGCTCTTTTCCAAGTTGCTATCAAAAATGGAAAATATCAAGTAGAGCTTGTCTTTTTCACTTTCGTAAATTGGATTTGAAAAGGCGTCTATTATTTGGCACAAGTTTACCTTTTTTCACACCAAGTAGACTAAAATATATAAAAGAGGACGCATTTTTTGGTGTTAAATTGTGATTGCATATTGCCTTGCTTATAATTATTGATCCTTTTTGGCGGTTCTTGCTGCGTTATAAACATGGCCCAAACGAATTTTTCATCCTCAGCGAGAGCGACCTTGTTTATATCTATACCGCCCAATTTGACACCTATACCACGGAAGGAACATCTTAGAGTGTCCATCTACCACAGCCATTTCCTTGCATTGAGCGCCGTCGTTCCCCTTCTTTGGAACTAGTTTGCTTACTTAGGTACGTTCCCTCATCGTATCATATAAGTTCACTTGTTATGAAAAACGGGTAGGAAGGGGAGTACTATATTATTGTAATTGGAAGGTCGTGTCACCTTTAGACGAGAGGAACAAAGTTATTGAGTCCTTGCGTCAACATAATTTTGGGTTTGCTTAGCCTTAGTTGATCTCGTTACAAAAGTTTCTATGGTTAATATTCGGTCCCTATGGAGAAATTTATTGATGCCTCCTACATCTAGTTGTCGCATCATTAAGTCTATGCTTTGCCGAGTCCATCATATGTCTCACGCTCTTGTTCAAAGGAAGGCTATCAGCTTTGTGTTAGCCACTCCTCATAAATATTGACTTTCCATGTTAATACCCTCGGTTTATTTCAATCATGATACTTTGGTCTTATTATGCACCTTGGCCCTAATTTCATCATTGGTGAGTCACCTTGAACCCAACAATCAACATTTCATCATGGGCCGTGGGCCGGGTGGTTTCCCTTATGTTCGATGACAAGACATCTACTCACACTTTAGAGTTCTAGTGTCTTGGATACCATTAACCTTATTGTTTGTTTCCTTGCCTTTGTCCGGCCCGGTTTTCATCGTTGGTTACTATTCAAAGGGTATTTTTCGTACGCTGCAGCTTGCATTTGGCACCACTGTGAAGACACCGGGATCATTGGTTCTTAGACATGTTCTTCATGCGATCTCCACCAAATCATGAAGCTCTGTCTTTGTTGTTCCTCATGTTGGCCCGATGAGATGCCTTAATGCTTTCTCCTTCGGTGGGTCTCTTTCCATGGAAGCTTGACTCATGTATTAAGGATAAGGAGACCACAGAGTTTTTGGTACCTTGAGGCTTGTAGTCATTAATGGCGAGGGATCTCACCATTGATAGATGGGAATGCATCAATGTATCGATCAATGGATATCTCAAGTGTTCAACACCGACTCCTTTATTCACATTTGTAGAGATGTACTCGGTGCCTTGATACTTACTTTTATCATCGGTGAAATTTTGTCTGGCGTTTGTTAATAGTATACCTCAATGACGGTAATCAAGCGATGTCACATCATGTTTGGATCTGTCATTTATTCACATGATGTAGATTCACACCATTGGCGGATTGTATTGGAGCTTGAAGACATCACTTTGTGGGCTGAAAGATTTAATTTGTTGCTTCCATTTCATTGGTCCTGATACCTATTTGACTTCGATCATGTGAGGATTAGATTTGTACTCCATGGTATACAAATATCTTATTTGGATATTTATTTTGAGACTGGTTTCACTGGGCCTATAACAACCCTAGTTGAATATACTTCTTAGGGATTATTAAGTAAAAATTTATTAGGTAATTAATTTTTTCCTAACATGTTATTAAACTAAACAAAGATTGGTATAATGATATTAATTAATTAATTGTTATAATTTTGATTAATTAATTAATTACCTATTACATTCAATGACATGGGTATTAAATTTAAGAGGGGTAACAGGGCTACATTGTTTAAATTAAAGGGATTAAATTATCACGGAGGGATAAAGAACATTAATAATTGGATAAGACATTAACTAAGAGGTTAAGACAATGAATGTATGGATAAGGAAGGGGGAAAAGGGTCCTTGAAGGAGGATATGAGGGGGAGGAGGTTCTGAGGGAAGATTTTTGGAGGGTTCTTTGGATTTGTTGGTTTAGAGTTTGAGTTATGTAGTCGTGGAAGGATCGTGCGGGGGCATGGGCATCTTTGGGGTTTTAGACGCGAGGGGGCGGGATATCCATATGGTATCTTGGAGCTAGGGAGGCGGATAGGCTACTCCTAGCTGGCGAGGGAGGAACCACGGTTTGGGTAGATTTGGTCTGTGGATTCAAGATGGACAAGGCAGTAGCATGAAGGTCAACAAGACAAGCAAAAGCAACAGGAAGGTCAACAAGAAAAGCATAAGTTTAGCATTGAGACATTTTAATTTACGTAGTTGTTTTATGCATTTAAGGAATACGAAGTGTTATAAGGTTGTTTGTAAGATATTATGTTCAACTCAATAAATTTTATAAAAATATAAAAAAAAAAAAAATGATTATGAAAATAAAATAAATGTTAGGTTAGCATTCCTTAAAATAAATTCTTTTGGGTTTTATAAGGCTTTGTGGTATCAAAACCCTACATGGCCTTGTTCGTGACTATATGACAACTATTGGCATGTAACCACAATTATACTTGCCTACTCATGGCCATAATGACGCCTTTGTTGGTATATTTTCCACATGGATGCATTGTATTCTTGGCGACCATGTATGAAAAGTCCGTACATAATGTAATGAGAAATTGAGTTTGTGTTGGTTCTCTACCGCACTCCTTTTGGGTTATTTACTTAGTATGACATCCTTGAGATACTCCTCGATATCACACGGTAGGGGCATTTGTTATATATTTGCCTCACCATTGCTATCTTACATAGAGGGAATTTTCCATTTCCTATGTAGACTTATCAACCCCTTTTTGATAAATCGAGAGCCAAAAATATATTTTTCCACATATACTCTCCCAGCGCTTTGCAAGATGCGTATATGCTAGTTGCTCCCACCACGACTTCGTACACCAGGATTTGTGCTAGAAATAAAAAAATGAGGTCGGGTTTCCATGTCCGCGATGAAAGATCTACGATCTTTAGCCCTTCCTCTTTGGAAACATTGACTCATCCGCGGTTACATTCTAGAGATATAAGAGCACAATTTCTATGGAAAAAAGGGAGAAAGCATTCAACTTTGAGAGCAAGATTACTCTGGAGAAATTACTTTTATATTGGTCTACATCCCATACGGCTACGTCAGGATTCGAGAACGGTGTTCAGCCCCCATGCTCTTTCTTTAATGTCGAGAGGACCTCGTTACCTCTTTTCTATGAGCTTGCCTTTGGTGTTGGAGGATTGAAGTGATGGGAGACCCGGTTGGAAAGGAACTTGGTTTCTTGGTTTTGCGAACCATGCCGACATGGAAGTTTGTAATGTCAGTAATATATCATGGTTGTATGTGCAATATCTGATGTGCTTATTAATGGTGTCAGATTCTCATTGTGTTTCTATCCATTAGGAAACACTGCATTGGAATATGCATACATGTATTTATAGTATTATGCATTAGATCAAATTAACACATTTAACATGGAGTTACTGCTTCCATTCATACTTAAATAGAATTAACAAAAATTCAAAATTGCAAAGAAATACATGATAAACATTTCAAGACATAGACATGCATCACATATAAATTAAGTACATGATTAATACTTATCTTTTAAAAGGCGCACTTACCAATTGCGTGAAGAACTTCCATGAACCTCCCGACCTTAGACCCACTGCTCTGTGCTTTCGATGCATTAGGTCACCCAGAAATTTTGGGACTAAGTTTCAATGGGCAAGGGAATCTTAGGATAGACAAGGTCAAAAGGAAGACACATAGTTTATGAGGATGGATTCTCTCCCGGGACCCACTTATGCCCATTGCTCCTGGAGACTCTCATTCCCCACATGCACATCCGGAGCGGGGTATACATGCTTCCACCCGGACAATCCTTTGGGCACTAAACCTCTCCACTTGCCTTGGAGGCAGAGCCTTGAGGCGGTCCGAATTCTCAGCTGCATTGAGGAAACTACAAGACCCCTTCCAAAGAGTTCTCACTTCCTCCGCACACTCTTTAACCTGGAGAGAATCTCTCATAGGCGACAAGCGGCTCTCCATACCAAAACCACCTCCCTCACCTCGAGAGTGTGTTGCATAGGCCTAACAACACCTTTCTTTAGATGCGTTCAACAAAAGAAGGTCAACAATAAGGCTCAACAAGGAAAAAAATGATGTTGAAAATCAAACTTAGCCAAAGGTGCATGGCCACAATAACCCTGGTGCAACACACAGCGAACCGGTATGTTCAGGTTTCATAGAAGACACCAAACCAAATGGTTAAACAAAAAACTTCGATTGCGGTGTGGATACATTGGGTTCACAAGACACAACTCAATCCACAGGTGTCCGGTTTGAGGGTATTGTGACAAGAAATTTATGTAGAGGTCGATGATGGAGGAAAAACACATAGACCAGCTATAGTCCGCGAGAATACACCGGTTGATCCGCAGGGTCTCATGGTTTGGGTTCAAATCGTGAGGGTAATGCAATGTCCGGATCTTGAGGTAACCACCGATTCGGACAACGAATGTCACCGAGGAATGGAGTAATGAACCCCCATCCGGCTCAATTCTTGGGTTAAATTGCTTGTTCCTGAAAAGATGACATGTCACCCAAGAAGATGCATGCACTCCATCAAGTATGCATTCCCTTTTTCACATGTTGGAGCTACATGCATTGCCTTTTTGCACCTGATGCCTTTCCCAAGACTTGGGATAAAAACATGCCTTTCCGCACCACTTTGGAATAATAAAAAAATATTATTCAAGGACTTAAGCCCTCAAGCAGCCACTCTTCCAACCTTTCAACCCCTCTCCCTTACATTATGTGGAACGTCCCCATCCTCTTCTTCATGAATTAGATCAACACGCAACAATGTGTTTATATATTATATTAATGATCTTCATAATTACATGTATACAAAAATCAGGCTCTGACCTTTAACACTTAGGCTCGCCGACCTAATAAACATAAGCCACCAACTTATCAATACTCAGCTCACTAGCCTACAAAACATGATTTACAATTCCTTAGAGCAGGTTACAATTTCATAATGAAATATAAATAGCAGGGTACAATCCCCCTCCCTTATTTTGCACTATCCTTGGTGCAACTTTACACTGTATCTGCAAGCCTTTCAATTTTTTTAAAAATATGTGGGTATTCTGCTCGCATTTCATCGTCATGCTTCCAAGTAGCGTCTTCAGGTTTGTATTGGGTCCATTGGACCTTTACAAGCCCTATGGCTAGATTTGAGTATTTTTATTTTCGGTCAATATAAGCCCATGATGCACCTGCAAGACACCTTCTTACTCCACTTCAATCACATTCAATCGATAACATGATTAACATCAAACACATACTTCTTAAGAAAATACACATTAAAAACATTATGAATACACAAAGACACGGGCAATGCAAGCATATAAGCTAATGGACCAATCCTTTCTAGGATTTCATATGGCCCACAAAAACGATCTTCCAAATTTGAAAATTTTCCCAACTTCAAGAAACTACATATGGATTTGAATTTCAATAACACATGATCATCAAATTTAAATTCTCTATGGGTTCTACCCTTATCAGCATAAAAAAAATTCCTGTCTTGGGCAACCTTTAAATTCTACTTAATTTTCATCATTTTCTCTTCCATTTCCTTGAGCAACTTTGACCCAACTACTTCCCTATCAACTTGATTATCCCAACTAACTGGAGTATTACACATTTTGCCATAAAATGCTTCAAATAGGCCATCTTCAGATGCTCGGGCACCACCCATTGTTGTAGGCAAATTCTACCAAATGTGGGTAGTCTTCTCCCATTTGATGGTTTGTCCATCAAATACATCATCAATATGTCTTCTATTACTCTATTCACCACCCAGATGCGCCCATCATGCACTTTTCGGGATGATGAGGATTTATATTAAGTTAAAACCTTTTGAATAACCCTTTCCAGATTTTTGAGGTAAATTTCGGGTCCTTGTTAGACACAATTGTCTTGGGAATATCGTTACTTAATCATGCCATTTCCCTCATAAAAATATCAACAACATTAGCTTCCTTGGCCGGTAGTCTTTAATGGAGTAAAATGGGCATCTTTAGTAATCTTTTCCACCACGCATGATTGAATCATGCTACTTTCGTGTTAAGGCAATCCTATGATGAAATCCATTATCACTACTTCCCACTTCCACCGGGGAATGGGTAAAGGTTGCAACAATCTATTGTCTGTGCTCAACTTTAACCTATTGGCATTTCATACATATGGTGATGTATTCATCAATCTCTTTTCATACTTGGCCAAAAAGTAATGGCTCTTGGCTAGCGCCATGTAGTTTTCTGATATCGAGGTGTAACGTAAGGTGCATTATGAATTTCATTCAAAATTGCAAGTTTCAAATCATGGACATTAGGTACATAAATTCAGTTCTTTATAATTATTCCATCAACCCCTAATTTATAATTCTCCAATTTTTTTTGGCATCTTACCTTGCTATAGCTCTGCTACCAAATCTCTGTACTGCAAATCTATTGCGACCTTTTCAGAACCGTTTAATATTGGTTAGATACATGATGATAATGGTTAAGCATGTAATTCATGTACTCTCTTCTTCGAGTGCATCAACCACTTTATTCTCCTTTCCTTTTATATCAAGCATATAAAAGTCATATGAAGAAACTACAACCACCCTATATCTAGCATTCAAAGTTGGTTGATCAAACCAATATTTCAACCGTTATCGTCGTCCCTCGGTTTGGTCACTTCCATGAGGGTAATGCCTCCATTTTCTTTTGGTAGTGTACTATTGTGCTTCAATACAAAATCAAAGTTGCATAGTTTTCCTTTAGTTCTCTTTTAAACTTTACGGATTCATAGCAATTACAAATCATTACATTTGAGGACTCCTCCCAATCCTTCTTTGCATGCATCTATTCACACCACAAAATATTCATTTGGGTCTGCAATCTCGAGTTGGAGAGTTGATTTAACAATTGTTTTAATTCTTTGGAAGATTTTCTACATTCCTCGTCAATTGAAACTTCTTCTCCTTCTTTGCAAGGAAGTGATAAGAATTAAGCTATCCTTGAGAACCCTATGTAAACCTTCTGTAATAACCAGCAAGACCCATAAAGGATCCGACCCCAAATGCATTATTTGAATGTGACCATTCTCTAATGGCCTCAATCTTCGCAGGATCTACAGCTATCCCATTCTCACCGATAATATGCCCCAAGTAATGGATACGTTTTGATAAAGCGAGCATTTTCTCAACTTGGCATATAGTTAATGTTCTCTTAGGGCTTTAACAACATCCTCAAATGTTGTTGATTCTCTTCCTATGAATTGGAATACGCGAGAATGTCATCCGAGGAAGACTGGCAGAGCTTGTCTAGATATTCCTTGAATACACCATTCATCGGGCACATAAAATAATAGGTTGTTGACAATAGAAATGGCACCACTATGAATTCATAGTGACCATACCTACCTTGTTTGAAGGGTGCTAGCGTGCCTTCATCCTTTATCCTTACGGTGATATCTGGGCACAGGATCTATCTTCAAAAATATCTTCGCATCCTTCAATGGATCGAAGAGGTCATCGATACATAGCGAAAGGATATTTTTCTTTACAATTACTTTGTTCAATTGTCTTAAATCGATACAAAATCTCAAGCGTCCCATATTTCTTCTTCATGAGCCGGGGACCCGAGACTCCCCCAAGGTGACACTCTTGGGCATATGCCCAACTATTCATAAGCTCTTCAAGTTGCAATTTCAACTCCTTCAACTCTAGCATACTCATTCTGTGGGAGCTTTTACCGACATTGGAGCTACTCGGGCATCAGTTCTGAGGAGAAATCTATATCCTTTTTTGGAGGTAATCCTGGTACCTCATGAAATACATCTTCAAACTCCTTTGGTACCACATGATATCCAATATTTGAGATATCATCATTATATGCTTCCTCCACATGAGAACGCCAAATAATTGGGAGCCTTTCCTATAGCACTTCTTCAATGGAATTTCTTTGATAGCAACAACTACACGGGAATTCCTTGAACGTTACCACAATTCCCTCCTCATCCAGGACAAGTGGGCTACTTGTTATGATAGTCTAGGATTGGCATGGTGTTGGTGTAAACCATCCCAATTAGGCAGTCATAAGATCTTAAAGGAAAAATGTTCAATTCAACCTTTGTTGCGATTCATTCGTGTCCCGCAGGGGCATGACTTAACCAACTCAATGACTTTTCTCTTGGTTTCCTAATGGCTTTAGCGAACTTTAATGTTTGCTTCTTGACAGTGCAAACTTTCCACCACTCTATGCTCTATATAACTATGGCTAGCCACGGATCAATTAAAATAGTAAGGCATGTTGTTGATCATGCACCTTCTACTTCAATCATGTGCATTAATATTTATCTTGCTTGTTGTCGGGGCTGCATGGATCCTTGGCATTCTACTTTTGCATGTCCTCCACTTTTATCTTTGAACATTATGGACAACTCTCACTTTGCCCTTTTTATGGGGACAATCTATGTAATTGTGGTTCTCTTTACAACTAACCGAATGGGTGTAATGCGCCTTGGCTAGCCCCTGTTCCCCTATGTTATGCATTTTTTGGCTCTCTAGCGATAAGTACGTCATAGGGACTATTTCTGAAAAAGGGTGGCTTAGTTCCTTCTTCCCTCGATCCATTTGGAATTTCTTCTTGTCTTCCCAAACCTTCGAAGGTAGGCTTCTCTCTTTGTTTCTCACATAATCATTTTCTCTCTTGTTATATTTTCAGCTTCCATGGTCTTGGGATCATCATACTAAATTTTGTCACCAATGGAAGGTAGCAATCCACTTAGATACCTCGATGTGATAGTCTCATCATGATGAATAGAACACACTTCAACAATTCCAAAGCCTTCGTTAAAGCTGTAAATGGTCATCTTGCCTAGCTTGAGTTCAAAGAACTCTTTCATATTTCTGTCATAGTATCTTTTAGTCAAATATTTCTTCGAAGTATATCTTCTTGGTGTTCCAGTAATATATTTTCTCCTAATGTCTTTGCACGCACAAGCTGATCTCACCACATGGATGCTTTTCCTTTCCGGTTGATGGTATCACAATTGGTCTTACGCGTAAGGAGGAATAATTATTCATTTGTAAATATTTCCTCATGCCAAACAACCATGTCTCGACATCTTCCTCCTTATGTTCTCCCTCATCAACATAGAAGGCTTAATCTTGTTCATTTCACCCTTTAGTTCATCCACTCCTGATCTCATGTTCTTTCCGGTAGGAGATGGGCTTGAAATACTTGTGTGCCCTCCTCTTAGGAAGACGCAGGAGTGATGGTGGTGTCTACCAACACTGCGTCTTCTTCCCTCAGTGGTGACTCCTTGTTTTCTGAGTCCCTCTCCCTTATCCAACTTCTTTTTTATTCTCTCCGGACTCTTCATCAACTTTAATTTGAATTCTCCTTGTTGTTCCTTAGATTTCATGAGCTTTTTGTTATTAGCTCAGTGAACCTAGGCGTCTTTATGAAATTGTTCAATGATTTTCATCATATGCGCTTATCCTTATATCTCTTCTCCATGTCCATTGGGTTCCGACCCTTCAACTCCCAAATGAACATCTATCCCTTTGCTTTGTTCTTTGAACTGGAAGCATTACGTGTCTCCTCCATTTCTTTACTGCTTAGAGGTGCCAACTCACAATGCAGTTCTGGCACTTGTTAAACTCATGAAAACACAATGTGTGGGCAAGCTAAGACATCAAACCATTGATATACATAAATCCACAACATTCATAAACCAATATAATTCAAATAAAACATTCATATTTCATGAATTTTTAGAGCTCTACTCGGCTTTGTAACAATCCTTCAGGCCTTAGCTCTTTTCTCTCAGTTTCCCAACCCCCACGACCATGGGTCATGACCAAGCACTATATAAAAGGTGCTACTCGGGTCTTCAGCCCTCAAAAATTTCAAAGCACAATACAATAATCCCTCGGAGTTTGGATTACCAAACTCTAGCGTAAAAGGTGGTCAACCCGTCCACGTCACCCAACATCAACGGTGACGCACCACTATGGAACCTCAGGCGTATGAGTTCCGGGACTTCGAGACTTCGGTTTCTGGAAGATTTTCTTCTTTCTTCCCTTTCAATCTCTCGAATTATGAATTTACGACTTCTCTATCCTCTGAGCCCACATAGTACAACTGTCGCCAACTAAGGTGATGGAAGGTGATATGCCTAGAAAGGTCCACATCACCCTAGGCAGCGTCCTTCCAGATTGCGTCTACCCTTTCCTTAGCGAGCAGGGCTTGGCGAATTTTTATTAGATCAACACATTCCCCTTCTCGATTTCCACGGTTAATTTCTCCACGGATGTCGATGGTCCTTATCTCTCGCCAACCAATGCTCCGCGCCATCCACTTCCGCGATTTCTTTCTTTAGAGTTTTCTTTCTCTTCACTTTCATGTTTTGATGCAGCCCGAACTCGGATTCGTGAATAACCCATGCGCGGCTTCTCCAAGATCTAACAATCAAGTTTCTCCCCTTAGATCTATGGTGTAGATATCTTCCGGGGATTTCAGACTTGGTTTGTGCCTCGGTAGCACCACAGCTTCTCGGCGTTGAACTACAGGTTAACCCTCACACCTTTCGGATCTGGCCGATTAAGTAAATGACTTTCAGCACTTTCCCAAATAGATGCCATGATCCAAACCCAAGTGTTGAGTTCTCTCTCTCCATGGTCAAATACCACGCCAACTACAGTTTAACCTACAACTACGATTTTATTCTACCACTACTCATGAGCTCTATAACACGACCAGGTAACCCCTTCGCACTCAGAAACATTCTAAGGTTTTAAATTGGTTCCATCCAAACACCATTTCCACTCGAAACATTGGGTCCAAAATACCACTTATCCGACTATCCAGGCTCAACGTTAAAACCATGGGCTATAATACCATATTGTAACGTCCCCGACCTTCAACCCCACTGCCGAGAAACGCTGCTACGTGGAATTTACATACATATATTTATAAATATTGTATGCATTAAATTAAGAGTGTTCAGCACATTTAACATGGAGTTGCAAAACTTTCATGCAAACTTGGAAATAAATTAACAACAATTCAAACTTGCAACAAAATACATGATAAACATTTCAAGACACGGACATGCATCACATATAATTAAGTACAAAATTAATACTTATGTTTTAAACTGTTTAGCCAGCGCCACCAACTGCGTTGAGACCTTCCACAAACCTCCCATCCTTAGGCCACACTACTCATCACTCAAGGTAGGTCACCCTGTGCTGGGACTAAGCTCCACCGAGACAGGGAATCCTAGGATAGGCAAAGTCAACGGAGACCTTGGGTTGGGGATGGATTCTCTCGTAGGAGCCACTTATGCCCATTGTTGATAGACTCTCATTCCCCACATGCCTATCCACCCCGAATTTATACACCTTCACTATCACACGGGCCATCCGCCCGGTACGCTAAAACTCCTGCCCCGGGCTGCAACAGAGCCGAACCGAGAATTCTCGAGCTCACGTGGCAGCTTCACGGGACCCCTTCCGGATTTCTCTCACGCTTCCTTCGTGCACTCTCTCGCGGAGAGTTGCTCATAGGCGACAACACCTCTTCAACCACAGCCTGCCTGCACCCAGTGTTTCTCACGGGCTTGAAAACCTTCTTCTTTAGCTCCGTTCCATCACAAGAAGGACAATAGTAAGGCTTAGCAAGGAGCGTGATGGTAGAAATCACACTTAGCCAAAGGGACTGTGTGGCCATAATAGCCCACAGTTATAACACACGCGACATAGACAATTACGGTATGCTCAAGTTTCACAGGCTCGCTGTAACGGTTAAACACGAACTTAGATTGTGGTGTGGATACATTGGGTTCACATGACACACATGAGACATGGCTCAGCCCATGGATTACCAAATTTAGAATGCGTGACAAGAAAATTATGTAGAGATTGATGATGGAGGCTTGACACAAAGACGGATGAATCGCGGGAATACCCGATTCGATCAAAGGGTCTCATGGTTTCGGGTTTGAGGCGCAGAGGTATGCATCGATGGAGATGCAGAGGTAACATAGTTTAGATAACAGACGCCATAATGGAGGAAGAACCCCCATCACGACTAAATTCTTGGGTTAAATTACATGTGCACAGGCTGACACATGTCTCCTATGAAGTTGCATGCACTCCATCAGTCACGAGTTCCCGCTGCTACGTTGGAACTGCACATTACTTCGGGCTTAGGATAAAACATACCTTTCACCACTTTGGAATAATAATAAATTATTATTCAAGGACTTAAGCCCTCAAGCTTAGCCCCTGCCAACCTTTCAACACCCTCTCCACTTACCGATGCATTGGAATCTTAGTCCCTCATCGCTCTTTCTTCATTGAAGACCGATCAGCACACAATGATGTTTTATATATTATATTAATGATACATAATTACATATGCACAAAAAAGCGAGCTCCACGGCGCTTTAACATATTCCATTATAATAAACACATAAGCCCACCGACTTATTGATACTTTCGACTCACTAGCCTACAAGGAATGATTTACAATTCACTTAAACATGATTACAATTCACTGTATAATATAGCGGGGCAGCGTCCTTGGGGTATTACATATGGAATCAATATATATATATATATATATATATATATATACCGGCCTTATCGACATATATTATCTTGGTACATGATATGTCGCGTGCCATATATATGATATCTCGGTAAAAACTCTCGGTATACATGTATATAGAGCATATCATCTTGATATATATCATGATATATATATTGTTATATATACATGTTGTTATATACCCCTATGTATATCGTTATATATACATGATATGTCATTATGTATATATGTTGATATATGTGTATATATATATACATGCATATATGTTAGTTGTATATACCCAATATATGTCGATATATATACATGTATATGTCGATATATATACCGGCCATATGTGGGGTATACATGTATATATGTTGATATATATACCAATATATATGTTGATATATATACCAATATATGTTGGTACATATACGGCATGTATATATGTCGTTAATATGCGGTACCACATGTTGTTATATATGCATATCATGTATATATAACAATATGTATACATATGATGTCATTATGTACATGATATCGTTTGATGGTATGCATATATAGGGGCATTAAGACCCATGACTTATGATAGGAAACTCTTCATCATGATTCACAAGAAATGGGGAGTGTACTTTGGGATTGGGTGGAGTACTACCCAATAATGTGAAATGATTATGCTCTATTTCCTTCCATATGTTGTCAAGTGATGCTCTTGATTTGAATAAAAATATTATCTCAGTTTCTTGTATGATGATTTTTCAATGTAGATTAGGAATACCTCATTTTAAGTCCCAAGTGGATTCAAATCCATTTGGGAACTCTTTTTAGAGGGCCTATTTGGTCGAAATTCCCTTTTCCTTTACTAGTATTGATGCGATAAGTGTTGGAACCTCAGGTTCTGACGGTTTATCACACTTCAACTAGAGGCGATCGATCCAATCAACTAGATGGATTCGATTGCTTATGCAGTCGAGGTGGAAAACACGTATATGTTCATATATGGAAGCAAGCTTCCATACATGCACATTTGCAGAAATATGTTCATATATGGAAGCAAGCTTCCGTATATGCACATTTACAGAAGATGGATTCCGTATATATTCTTATATGGAAGAAAAATTATGTATGTGCACATTTATGGAAACTTTATTCCATATATGCAGAAGTGCTTGTGTATACGCACATTTACAAAAGTAGGCTTCCATAAATGTGCATATATGGAAGCACTTTCGCATATACGGAAGTCGACTTCCGTGTATGTGCATACATGGAAGCACTTTTACATATACATAAGTTAGCTTGAATATATGTGCATATACAAAAGTTATTTTGTATATGCACATTTATTAAAGTGCTCCTGTATATGTGCATATATGAAAGTCAGCTTCCATATATACACATATACATAAGTCAACTTCTGTATATACACATATACAAAAGCCTACTTTTGTAAATGTACATTTATTAAAAAAGGTTTCTGTAAATGTGTGTATACCAAAGCCCTCTTCCATATATGTGCATATACCAAAGCCCACTTCCGTATATGCACATATACCAAATTTTTATTCTATATATATGCATATAACAAAGCTCACTTCCATATATGTGCACTTGAAGAAGTGTGCTTCCATATATGCACATATATAGAAGTGAACTTCTATATATATATGCATATATGAAATCAAGCTTTCGTATATGTGCATATACGTAAGTCAACTTCTATTAATGCACATATACCAAAGATCGTTTCCATATAGGCGCACTTACAGAAGTGAGCTTTCATATATGTATATCTACAAAAGTAGGCTTCCATATATGCACATATATGGAAGTTGGATTTTGTGTATCCACATATACAAAAGTTGGTTTCCATATATGCACATATATAGAAGTCAATTTTTGTATATGCACATATATGGAAGTCGACTTCCATGTGAGTGCATATACAGAAGTCAGTTTCCGCCTATGCACATATACAAAAGAAAGCTTCCATATATGCACATTTATGGAAGCATTATTCCATAAATGTGCTTATATGTAAGAAATGTTCTGTATATAAGCATTTACTGAATTCTTCTTCCATAAATGTGCATTTACGAAAGTAAGCTTCTTATATGCATATATACAAAATCCTGATTACGTAAATTCTTTCGTATCTGCACATATATGGAACCCTACTTCCCTATACGCACATTTACAGAAGCAAGATTCCCTATATGTGAATTTATGTAATAACTTTCATATATGCGCATAACAAAAGTTGGATTCTATATAGGCACATATACAAAATACCACTTTGGTAAGCGTTCATATACAAAAGTGGGATTTGGTATATGCACATTGAAAGCATGTTAAAATTGTTTAATAAAGCTCCTACGAGGATGAAAATAGATTGGACTTCCATATTCCAGTGTCGACCCTCCCATATTTGACACTTTCAATGAGTGGTGATTTCCTCTCTTTGTTAACCCCTTTAAGAGGTGTCGAATTTGTGTAGAAGTTCACCAAATTTTAACCCAGGTTTTATGATTTGCCTAAATTTGAATTTCAAGCTTCAAATGCGGCGAACCCAGTGACTTAGGAAATGGATGGAATTCTTCTTATATAAATTTCCATGGAATCTCTTGCAAGCCTTCGATTAATTTAGGCTTGGTTCACATAAGCATTGGAAGCAGTCTTGAGATCAATCACCTTTCAGATATCACTAAGGGTTGTGTATTTGCTAGGTGTGGACATAATACATGAATGCTCCATCAACTATGTAATCACTTCTTTTTATCAATTATACTGCTTCTTGCTCCATCAATCATGCTTCAACCATAGAATATGGGATTTGACGACAAATGCAAAGCCAGTCTGGAAAATATGTCGGCATATATATTGGTATATATACCAATATAATATGTTGGTACATATACTAGTAATATGTTGATACCAGTATATATATCGACATATAAATTGGTATATATACCAACATATATATATTGATGCATATATCAACATATATATTGGTATATATACAGACATATATATTGGTATATATGTCGGTATATATATCAATAGATATGTCAATCTAAATATCGATATATGTATACTGATATATATACTGGTACATGATATGTCAGTATATATAGTGGTATATATCGGTAAAAATATTGTTATATATATACTAACATATCATGTACCGATATATATGTTGGTATATATACTGACATATGTACTTGTATATATACCGACATATATATTGGTATATATATCAGTATATATGCTGACATATACATACATATATTTACCAACATATATACAGGTATATATATGACATATATATGGATATATATACTGACATATATACTAGTGTATATACTGGCATATATACCAACATATATACCAACATACATACATGTATATATATTGACTTATATATCGGTATATATACCGACATATATACATGTATATATACCGACATATATACTGGTAAATATACAAACACACACACACACATACATGTGGAAATAAACCCTCATTTACAGAGCTTTGGTCTATGGAAAAGTCCTCCCCGTGAAAACCCTAGAACACCCGTACAAAAACCTTAACATTACCACCTCCTCCACCTACTTCTTCTGTTCTTTCAGATATAATATCTCCATACAGGAAAAATATTTGGTTTCGATAAGTACAATAATGTTGTCTAATACATTTTTACAATATGAAAATTTAATTTATTCAAAACTAATTAAATAATATTTTTGAATTTTTTAAATACAATGAAAAATTATTCTTAAATTAAATTGGTCTAAATTATTTTAAATTTCTTAAACTTTAGTTATTATTATTATTATTTTTAACCTTCCTAACCTCTTAACTCAACAAAACTATGGTGATCTTGGAAAGCTTCTCTTAATGATTTTTGAGCACATAAACAAAATTCTAAAGAATCACAAGTAATCACTTACCCTCTTAAGGTTTGATATACCAATTCTGTCTTAGTGGACGTTAGTCATCATCATCATCATCATAATCATCAACATCATCATCATCATCATCATCATCACCATTAAGATAGTAAAATAAACAACATTTTATTTTGTTTTATTTTTATATCATTTAAATTTGAAAAAAATATAATAATGTTTTAAAGTTTATTATAACATTATAACATTATGCTGATGATATCGTTCTTATGGAAACGAGTCCCCATGATCTTGAAAACCAACCAAGAATCCTCAAGGATTTTTTCTCCAATATGGGTATTGTTGTTGTCCTTATACACACCTGGGGTAATGTGGAAGAAACCTTCAATCCACTTGTTGTGTCCTTGGGGGAAAGTCTCGAGTCAAGGTGTTGCCACCTGCTCCTCAACTCCATCATCTAGGCCAACTCCTAGAGAATCCAAGGGGGGTAGTTCCTATGAAAAAAAAAAATCTAAGGCTTTTCTAAACTAAGAAAACAAAAGCGCTTAAATCTAGGAGTTTATTGTTTTGAAAAATAAAACTTGATCAATTAACACGCATTCATCATCATCATAAAGTACTTTTCTCATAAAACATTCATAAATCAAAGGATCCAATATTTGCAAGATTTAAGAGCATGAAAGTTAGACAAGATGCATAAGTGTAACTGCTCACATAAGATAAATAGATACTTTTTAACCAGTGCCTTAAAAGGAGTCGTGGGCAGTGTAGATCAAATATTTTATTAAGGTAAATTTTGTATTTAGTTAGTGAAGAGTGTTTGGCCCCTTTGGAGGCTATATCTTTGATTGGAATTGTTGAAAGTTTACCGAAACCTGAATGGTCTCACCAGTAAACTCACCAAAAGTGCTGGATGTACACCACGGATAATCCGTCTTACTTCATAGGTCACTTTTAGGTTTTTTCCTCCCAATGAACTAACAAATTCAGAGATTGTCCTATTAAGATAGCAAGGTTCAATTACTTGATAAATGCTTGAAAGAGATACAACACACACCCTGCTTTGTAACTGAAATACTTGCACAAACACTTGAAAAAGGAAATATATAGATTTGCAACAATTAGATTTAAATACCCTTCTTTGTAGTTGAGAAAAATATTTACAATATACTTTTAGAAATTTAAACACTATTGCAAGATTATTGAAAAAGAAAATTCTTGAAGCAAAACTAACTAAGCATGCATGAAAGATTTGAGATTTAGTTAACATGCATGAAAATAAGAGTGTTTGTAGTGTGTTCGATGTACTGGAATTGTGTGTTTGATTAATATATTTTAAGCATGCATTAATCACAAGAAAAGAAACCAAACCAAACAAACAACACAAATCCCCCTAACAGGGATGGAGAAACTGTGCACAAAGGGCCCGCTTTTATTGCACTATTACAACAGAGAACCAATGTTTTCTTTGATATTTTAGCTCTTTAGAAAGAAAGGGATCCTTATAATTGGATCATTTTAGAGGAATAGAAGAAAGAGATAGAAAAAAGGAAAACTTCGTTTGATGAAGTCAAAAACCCCCAGGGTGCCCCAAAAGCCTTGATTTTGCCCCAAAACTGGTAGAATCTCCTCTTCGACCTATTAATGATGCAATCAAACAGAAAACAAATGAATTTAGAAAATGGTGAAAAAAAATTTAAACAATACAAATTTTTATCAAATTTTTCTAAAAATATTCTAAGGCAAAACCAATATTTTTTGGGACTTTTTGATACTTAAAACAAACCTAAACTAGGCCCTTTTAGTGGCTTCTGTTTGCTGTTTTGAAGCAACAAACAGAATACCTCTAAATATATTGATAATGAAATTAAAACGAAACAATAACCTAGTCTAAGATCTAGGTGAAAATAGACTAAAAAATTGCTTAAATTTGACTAGATCTAGTTCTTGAATTTGACAAATTTATAATCAGATCTAGAAATTAAGTGCTTGCAACCTTTATATATTAGAAATAAACTTTATATCTATTCTAAGCAACATGCAACCTAAGAAAGAGAATAAGGGAAATAAGTTTATCGATTTTTTGGAGTTTCCGCTTGAGCCTCGAACACTTGGGCTATGGGGTTCTTCTGATGAGGAGTAGAGGGAACTTGATCTTTGAATATCTTGGAAGATGATCGTTGAAAAAACAACCTGTCACTCCTCCAATATTGAGGAACTTGCAACTATACACTTCAATCCTGCAACAAAATTGTTAAAAGTCTTCCCTACACAACAATGCTCAAACATGCATGTTAGTTGAACTAAAAACGAAGCATGCAATGTAAAAGTCTATGAGATAAGGAAGAAACAAGATGAATCAAATTTGATTAATCTTATCCTAATGTATGATAGCATACCTTCAAAGCCTTACAAATTAATCACAAAACTGAAATATAAGATACATGTTACCTCATGAAGAAAATGACATTAGATCAAAGTATCCACACATAACATCCACAACATTGGAACTCCAAAGTATTTATTATTCCAAAATGATTCAACAATAATAAAATGATTGCCCAAAACCAAAATCCCTAAATGGGAGAGGTCGACCCTTCTTAAATAGCATGTGAGGTGATATTTCCAAAGGGGATGCGCTAGGGTTAGGGTTTAGTAATGCATGGGTGATGAGGGAGTGACGCACTAGTGAATGGGTAGATGCACAAGAGATGAGGTGATATGAGTGTAGTGGATTTGGAGTATATTAAGTTGAAGGGGAGTGAGCACAAGGATAAGTGGGAGTGAGTGTGAGTGGAGGGGGTAGTTAAGTGGGAGTTAGGAGATGCATGGGCCTTTGGGATGTGTGCCCCTACTTTAGAATGTGCCAACTAGGAATGAGGGGTTGAGTTCCCACATTGGGATCTCCCCCAAGTCCACATCACCTCAGTTAAGTCGACCCTACCTTTAGATAACTCGCCTAGGCTTCCATTTGACTGGGGATAGGAGAAAAACATGTTCCCTAGTTCTCCTAAAAAATATGAAATTAATTTAATTACCCCTTTTCCATAAATTTCAAGTAAATTTGATTTTTTTAGTGATAATAATCACTTTTTTATCTCGAAAGATGGGAAATAGGGGTTTACATGATACTCTGTACTGGAAAACGACCATAAATATGGCATATGACAATATTTGATGCCATATTTTTACAATTTATTGACTCAGAATTAAAAAAATCCATTTTTGTGGGAATTTAATTAATTCACTAAAACTTTAAAAGAAACCTATCAAACCTAGCTGAAATTTCCAAATGACTCAATCAAGATGTCCTAGTATGAGATGATATACATTTAGACACTAGACATTGGATTTTCCATGCCAAGACCTGATCGCCAACACATACTTTGGCTGTGGAGTCAGTCTTCTGAGTGAAAAAAATTAGAAATTATTTAATCACTCACAAAGGCAAGTAGAAAAAATAATTAACAAGTAAAAAAAACACT
>SNQJ01S0017833.1:0-41786 GCA_010110895.2 Picea sitchensis | reverse complement strand
GAGTTCCAACTCAACGAGTTCAACACCTTTGTCGTACGGTGCCGGAGTATGAGGCCAGATTTATGGAGCTACTTCAGTATGCTCTACATATGAACACGGAGAAGTTGAAGATCAACAAGTTTGTGTTCAGACTTAACTTCAACATTCATGTCAAGGTGAGGATACTAATGCCTCAGACGTTGCACGATGCAGTCCAAAAGGCCATCATAGCTAAGGAAGAGCTGACCAGTGGGGTCAGGGCAGGACTCCTACAAGGCTGACTGGACAGGTGACCTCAGGAGTGCAACAACATTAGACACTATCTAGACCGACATCATGGTATCAAGATATGTTTAGAGGACACAGGTTCACGACACCACGATGATCGAATCCTTAGCAGAGGACTCCCTATATGGGATCACCACATTAGCAACAATGTCTCCCGCAACAACAATAGTTTAGGCATGTTCAATAGAACAAACCAAGATCTCAGACTGGTAGGCCAACAACTTCTACTTTGGGGACCAGGAGTACTGGACCAAAGACCAGATGTTGGACATGTGGAGAACCACATTACCAACGAGACTATTTAGTTGAGAAGGCCAGAGCGGCCAGGTCAACATGATACACTACAATTGGAGATTTGGGCAAGACCCATAAGATTCATGCAATAGTGAATAACCGCCAGACTAAGCACCAGTCCACTGTGCTTGATACATCACGTAAAATCGCTGACCAAAGTTTTAGTATTTTGATAGATCCAGGCACTACATAGAGCTTTATTTCTAGTGCATCGCTGAAAATAATTAAGGTAAAGGCAGTCAAGTAGGAAGAGTTTAGATACGTAGAAATGGATTTAGGTGCCAAACAGAAGGTTGGAGGAAGGGTTACAGACTGTAGCATTGASTTGGGAKATTTTGTAATGAAGGCAAWCCTATATGTTGTGATATTAGGATCATATGACATAGTGATCGTTATGGACTGGTTGGAATCGCACGATGTGATACTCAAATGTAAGACAAAATGGTTAAGCTTGACAGATGATGTGGGACATAGAAGAGTGATTATAGGAAGAAACCAGGGAGTGTCCTTGAGGTTCATTTCTTCCTTACAACTACAGAAGAGCATGCGCAAAGGATGTAAGTTATATGCAATCTTAGTGCTAAACGAAAGGGGTGAGGCRGAAGGATTAGAAAACATTCCGGTAGTACGAGCGTTTGCTGACGTGTTTYCAGGAGAGTTACCAGGTTTTCCACTCGAAAGAGAGTTGGAGTTTAGAATCGACTTGAAACCTGTAACTGAACTGATAGCAAGAAATCCTTACTGGATGTCCATGCCCAAATTATAGGATTTGAAAATTGAAATGAAGGATTTATTGGAATTGGGACTTATACATCCAAGTGTCTCACCTTGGGGTACATCTATAGTTTTCATAAGAAATAAGGATGGATCGTGGAGACTTTTTATTGACTACCGTCAATTGAACAAAGCGACAATAAATAACCAATATCCATTGCCAAGAATAGATGATTTGTTTGATCATATGAAAGGAGGGATGGTGTTTTCCAAGATTGACTTGAGATCAGGATATCACCAATTATGAATTAGAGAGGAATATATTCCCAAGACTTTATTCAAGACAAGGTTCAAACACTATGAGTCTATATTTTTACCATTTGGACTGACAAAAACCCCAAGGGTATTCATGAGCTTGATGAATGGGGTGTTCTGCGAATACTTGGACAAGTTTGTTCAAGTATTCATTGATGACATATTGATATATTCTTGGAAGACAAAAGAGCATGCCAAACATTTAATCTTATTACTACAATGTTTACGAGAAAACAAATTATACGGGAAACTGTCGAAATGTTCTTTTTACCAATAAAAGATCCATTACTTGGGGCACGTTATATCCGATGAAGGTATAGCTGTGGATCTAACAAAAGTAAAGGATATTATGGAATGTATTGCATCGACAAATGTACAAGAAGTATGCAACTTTATGGGTTTAGCAGGATATTACTGATGGTTCGTCGAAGTTTTTTCAAAGATAACAAATCCAATCACCGAATTGCAGAAGAAAAACAATAAGTTTGTATGGAATGAGAAATGCATGAAAGAATTTAAATGTCTCAAGGAGTTGTCGATGACATCACCAATACTAAAAGTCTCTGACATGGACAAGGAATTCTTGGTATGCACAAACACATCGAAGGAAGGTTTAGGCAGAGAATTGATGCAAGATGGTCGAGTGATCACTTACATTTCTAGGAAATTAAGAAAGCATGAGGAGAACTACACAACGCATGATTTGGAGTTATTGGCCATTGTGTATGCCTTGAGAGTTTGGATACAAATCACTGTGGATTGCAACATATATTTACACAGAGTGACTTGAAAGTGCGACAAAGACATTGGTCAAAATTACTTAGCGAATACAATTTCAATATTTCTTACATAAAGGGTACGATGAATAGAGTGGCATATGCATTTAGTTGGAGACCATGCATATTCTCGGTAATACCTCTTTAGACCAATCTTTGAGAAAATATTCTCACTATACAAACCGACGATGTTTGATACAAAGAAGTTAAAGAAAACATTGGACAAGATACCATGATGGTACGTAAATTTGAAGGCTATTCTTTAGACAACGATGGATTGTTGAGATTTAATGAAAGGATTTATGTACCGACTAATAATGAATTGAGAAATTTGATCTTAAGTGAAGCGCATCTCGTAGTGTACATGGCTCATCCAGGAGTCATGAAGATGAAGGTAGACCTTAAGCCTTTATTCTTTTGGAAAGGAATGAAAGTCGACATAGTTAGTTATGTGGCGAGATGTCTAGAATTCCAGCAAGTGAAAGATGAACATAGACATTCGACAAGGTTACTGCAACCAAACATTATTCTCACATTGAATAATGTTAGACTTCGAATTGAAATGGGAGGTCATTTCGATGGAATTTATAGTTGGATTTCCACTAACAACAAGGAGACATGACTCAATTTTCATGGTAGTTGACACTCTGATGAGGAGTGCACATTTTATTCATGTACACACGACGTATTAGGCTCCAAACATAGGTAGATTTTTTTTCAGCGAGATTGTGAGATTACATGGTGTACCAAAAATAATCATATTCGACAGAGGATCGGTGTTTACAATACGATTTTGGACCTATTTCCAAGAGGCTTTGGGGACACAACTGAACTTTAGTACATCATATCAACCAGAGACAGATGGGTAGACAGAAATGATGAACCAAATTTTGGAGGATATGTTACATATGTATGTAATGGACTAGCATAAATGTTGGGAAGATTTCTTGCCACTTGTTGAGTTTTCATATAACAACAACTATCAAGGTACCATTAATATGACATCATTTGCGTTTCTTTATAGGTGACCATGTTAGATGCCTTTGATATGGGATCGACTTGAGGATAGGGTCCTGGTGGGACCATAAGTGATCCAAGAAATGGAATAACAAATGAAAATGATAAGACAAAGGATTAAAGAACCGTAAGATTGACATAAGATTTATGTTGATGCACATCACATTGATCGAAATTATGAAGTTGGTGACTGAGTTTTCTTGTGGGTGAAACCAAAAAAGAGTTCGATAAAGTTCGAAAGAAGTGCTAAACTCTCTCCTAGGTTTTTGGGACCTTTCGAAGTAGTGGAAAAGAAAGGACCCATGGCTTATCGACTAGCCTTGCCTGATTCTTTGAGGCGTATGTACGATGTTTTTCATGTATTTGTTTTGAGACATTATGTTAGTGATCCTACACATGTGATTGACATGATTTCTTTGCAGGTGTCGGATGAGGGTGCACTCATGGCGAAGCCAATCCACATTTTGGAGCATCACATTCGAAAACTATTGCGTCGAACAATCGATCAGGTCAAGGTCTAGTGGGACAATTTCCTTACTTGTTTGATAGATTAAACAAGAGAGGACACATCTGATATGCGCCAACAATTTCCTTACTTGTTTGATAGATTAAACATATAGATCTTGTCATATACTTTTATTACTGCATTTTATATACTGTACAACTTCGAGACGAAGTTAAAAACAAGAGCAGGTGTATGTAACATCCCATTATTTCGATCAAATGTTATCGACTTATTCTTTGAGGACAATTGCATGCAAGTGATTCAGTTATAGTACATGGTTATTCGTTTCTTTTATGGATTTTTATGATGATGTTGATGGTTGTGATTTAAGGTTATTTGATATATATGTATTGACATATGCTATTGACGAGTTTTTCCTGATTGTGCAAGACACTTGACAGATTGTGAATGCCGATGGCATCAATGGACCTCCTTGGACTTTAGATTGAGTCAATGAGTGGATTGTATTGGTTTGAGTATTTCATTTATGAATATGTGACATATGATTGATTATAGTATGATTTTGTATATGGATCATTGATAGTGTTTCGTTGATGGATGTATGGTGATGGATGATTGTTAATCTGACTCACATAAGGAGTAAAGGGGTCATGCACATAAACCAGATATTGAGGGAGAGGAGTGGTAGTGTCCATGTCACAACCTACTAGCACTCCCAACATGGCTCGAATTGTATGTTATCGATTACCTAGTTTGAGAGGTCCACGATGTCATGAGGGCAGACTGAGACAATCACTCATGAAGATGCTAAGGGGTGTGAAATAAGGCAGAGTACTTATTCCTTAGAAGCCCTTAGTCTCTCACAAGGTCAACTGAATGGAGTGTTGACTCCAATGATTGAAAATCTACTAAAACCATTCAAAGGCGAGTGACACCCTTGGAGCATGAAGTGCATCTTGAAGGGCACGTCGCGTAAATAAAACTTGAGTCAATGAATCTAGGTGGCCTAGAAAACCTTGAAATAATTATTGTAAACCTTGAAAATCTTTAGACCTTGTCATATATGAATAAATTAATGAGTAATTTATTAATTATAAATCCCAATAAGAGTCTAAGCCTATTAAAAAAAAATTAAGCCTAAGTCTAAGTTCTTGTAAGGAGGTTAAACTAAATTTTTAACTAAATAAAAAAAGTAGGGGATGAGGTAAATCAATTTAAAAATTTAAGTAAAATAAAATAAACCTATAGATTTGCTTTAATACACATGTGTGCATGAAATACCAAATTGGAATTGAAGATAATAAATGAATAAAGCTGAGAGAATATGTGTACACATAGAATGGTATCTAGAGTCTAGCTACCACTAGTCTAACTAGAAGAAGACTCTTATTTTAACTCAACTCAAATTTAGTAAAGCTTCCGTCATTAAATAAGAATCTGGGGAATAAAGAGACAACTAAGAGTGATTTAAGGAGTGAATTTAGGAAAGGTGAGGGAAATTGAATTTTAATTAAAATATAATATGTAATTACTTATACAACTTGGGGGGAGGGTGAGAAGTGTAAGGGGTAAATAATTCTAATTTATTTAATCAAAAAACAATTAATTGTGTATATGGGGAGGTGTGAGTAAGAAAACTCCTATAAAGAAAATGGTCTAATGGGAAAGAGATACCACTGGTTATTGGTAAGGTTATGCTGCCGAATTATTTTTGGCTGGTTTTACTTGTGAGAGTTTGAATATCCAACTTGAGAGAGAGTGGTGGCTCTACCTTGCGAGTCAAGCTTGGAGCTAGAGGATTTCTAGTTTTGTGTGCGTGGCCCCTTTGCGGCTCAGGGAGATAAAGGGGAAGAAGAGTACCCGTAGTGTTGGCTGGGAGGTGCATTGGCTGAGAGGTACCAGTGAAGTCTTGGGAATGGCAAGAGACATGAAGATTGTGGCGCAAGGTTCTACATTGAAGCAACTTCCATATCGACATCCTCCTGCTGGTTACGATATTTAATGGTTCTAGTTGATAATTTATAAATTATGGATCATGGAAAGATTGTATTTGGATTGCAGTTTTTTTTTAAAGAGAGAAATTATTTTGAACTTATATGTATATTTTGTCAATTTAGGAGTGAAACATTCATGAGATTTGCGAGGCTTTCCTAGTAAAATAAAATTTTAAAATGTTTATCCATGCATAAGCTTGATATCTAACTCAATACAATTATCATGTTGAGAATGATCGATAATGTATTGAGGTGTTAAATGATTGATAATGTATTATAAACATGTAAATAAATGATACATATCATGGATGGGTGTGTTTAACCTGCACTTGAATTCGTAGCGTTGTTCAAGAAACCAGATATGAATTAATAACGAATTCCTCTAACAAGGATTATAGTTTAGTGGCATAGTAGTCGAAATTTTCGATCTGGAGATTTGGTTGAAGGTGGAGGTTCCTGATAATCTTATTCACCTTGCACCTGTCCAAGTCAAGCGGACTAATGCAAAAACTTTTTCTTCAATCGTCTCAAAATAAATAACCCCTCCCTTAACTTGCATATTCAGGAAACTCTAACCCTGGCAATTTTCGTTGAGTTCCTTGTCCGTTCTAAAGTTGATTTACCGGTTAAAGAAAAAATTGAGTAGAATTGCAAGGATAGTTATTGGTAATTGAATGTACTAAATTTTTGTAAAAGAATACTTTCGGGTGCATTAATTTTCCGGACCTTGTGCATGATAAACTAAGTGATAAAGTAAGCATCACTTAGTTTCTTTCCACCTGGTCGGTCTCTACCCGGTCGTTTTACGCCCTTATGGTTCCAGTGATAAAGTAAGCATCACTTAGTTTCTTTCCACCTGGTCGGTCTTTACCCGGTCGTTTTACACCCTTATGGTTCCCCTCCTTTCCTTGAATTTACTTAAGCGTTTTACGCCCTTAGCGTCATACGGTAAAACCTTGAAGATTTATGTGATACATTGATTTTGTTAATTTAGGGTCTCCATAGTACACGTATTCGTGGGTAGGGGTTGATTAAATATCTCATTGTAAATGGATATCTATTTTTCCTTATTATTAAAATAAACCACGAGCAACTTGGAATATAACAATTCCCATCTTCTAGCATATTATGGATGTGGAACAAATGTTAAAGGTAACAAAAACGATTTAGGAATCGAATCATTGATAATCATAGGGAGTTAATGATTAAAATAAGACTCGTGTTAAAATAAACATATCAACATTTTAATTATAGTCTTGTGTTAAATAATTGCATTATTGAATTCTTGAAGATTTGGTTGTCGTGAATTACTTGTTTTTATTTAAAAATAAAGGAAAGGAAAATAGTTGATGATTTGGATAATATGAGGGTTGTTAAAAGTAAGAGAAGAATCTTATCTAAAGGAATAGTTGGTGGTTATCTTTCTTTTATATATATAATTATATTAGAATATACTAATATGGTGTTAGTTCTCCTTTAAAGGTGATCGGAGAGGCCTTATTTTTACCCAAGGTTATGGTTATTATATGTTATGGTTATTATATGGATATATATATTATGAAACTAGTATGGAATAATTAGAACAAAGAAATAGTGGTCCTAATTGATAATATAGTTGAAAATAAACATAAACTTAATTTACAATTTAAAACAACAGAAAGAAACACACATATTGTGAATTTTGGGCTCTTCATTTTTAATAGTTTTTTTCATTGAGAAATTTAAGTATGTTATAACTACATGCACAACCATGAGAGATGTAGGAGTGATGAGTTTTGTTTATAGAATTGTTAAGACACCCGTTGAAATCTTGTATTCAATATGGTATTGTTTAAAACCAAACAAATTGAATTGTTGACTCTCGAATGAATAAATAAATTGGTACTTATTGTTGCAATTTATTCTTGAAATTTAGACTAGTTGGGTTGGGTTTTGATACCTCCTTACTCCTCAGAATAGTCTCTGGTCTTGAGACTTTAAATGGTTAAAATCAATAGGATGAATCTTGGACTTGAGCATTGCTTATGTGTCTTGGAGGTCCTAACCATGCAAGATAGGTCGGGTGGGTAGTTTCCTTAAGTTATATTTATGTGTTGATATGATGGAATAATAGAATGTTGTTTATAGTTGATTGTGATAATATAGATTATGGATTTTTAACCTATGTGGTGACCTCTGTCACTTGTCGTGACATTTGTTTGTTTTCAATTTTTTTTTACCTACTTTGTACATCGTTTTGTTGTCGTAACAGAGGGTCGTTAAACAAATATATTGAAATTGATATTCATCACAAGCTCAACCAGAATTATAGCATTGAGAAAAGGATTATTGGGGGATGGAAATCTTATTATGGGCTTGAAAAAATTGTAATTCAACCGATATTTGGATTTGGGATAAGAAGAAACTCCTCTTTCAAACTCTCCTTACACATGTTATTATTTATGGATGTGAATTCTGGGGCTGTGAAACTTGCATGCAGATCATGACCCTTCATAAGCTACTTTTAACCTTCTACCCGAATCTAAAACCCTTTTTCACATGCACACATGGGAAGAATTAACTAACCTTTTTATCGACGGTTGGTGTAGATCCTTCATTGAGCTTTTATCTCCTTGCTTCTTCTACTCCTTCCAAAAAGCGATCCTGCAATCAAGACAAAACTACACATGCATGCTATTGTTCTACTAGAGGATTAGAGATTAAACACAAATCAAATAAAACATACAAGACTCATGTGTTCGGGATGGGAAAAGTATCTTTTTATTAATCTCAACATGAATCAACTTACAATGATTATAGAGACCGACCACCGTTCCTCGATCCTGATCCTGGGCTCCTCCTCTTCTTTTTCCTCCAACTGCTTTGCTTGAATTCTCCTAAAGCTTGAGGAAAGGCTAAAGGGTTGGGACAAATACTTTTCTAACCTATAATCTCAAAAATAAAGGAAATACAATATATCCCATCCTCCTCTTAGAAGCAAGCCTCTCCCCTATTGAAAGTACGGTTATGAATAGATACCTAATGTATAAGAACGAGTTAAACAACAGGGAAGACAATAGGCTTCTAAAATTTCTTCAAAATCGAGTCGTAACCACCATCGACTCAAGCGAGGATGGCATAAAGATGCCCAATATTGGATAAACTATTGGGGAATCATGGAAGACACCATTTTCAGAATAAAGATACTATTAAAAATATCATCAAATCAAAATTTAAGGAGAAAACATGGTGTGATAAAGAGTTAGAGGAAAAAACAAAAGTTTGAGGTATTATAAGGATGTAATCAACCCTAATCTAGAAGATCAAAATTATCTATTTGTTTTGATGAGTGTAAAGAAAAAAATAAGCATTGCTAAGATAAGAACAAATTCTCACGAGCTCCATAGTGAAACTGGGCGTTGTTCAGTTCCTAAAATGCCATGGGATGAAAGAGTGTGTCACCTTTGTGACACTAAGAAAGTTGAAGATGCAACACACTTTCTCTTAGATTGTCCAGCCTATACCCATATTAGATCTCATTTTCAAAATAATTGTCACACTACCAACCTTGCTAACCTCTTAACTCAACAAAACTATGGTGATCTTGGAAAGCTTCTATTAATGCTTTTCGAGCACATAAACACAATTATAAAGAATACAAAATAATCACTTACCCTATTAAATTCTGATAGACCAATTCGATTTTAATGGACGTTAATCATCATCATCACCATCATCATAAAGATAGTAAAATCAACAACATTTTATTTTGTTTTATTTTTATATCATTTAAATTTGAAAAAATTATAATAATGTTTTAAATTTTATTATAACATTATAAATTTAGTAATTGTTATAAATATTCTAAATTTTGTTTAAGTATTTTACTCTAAATTAATCCGTATATTATTTCTTTATCATTTCTTTATTTTGAAGTTAAAGGGAAAAAACGAAATCATTTATTTGTATAGTTAAAAGATTATTTAGACAAACAATATTATTATTTTCTCCAAAATATTTTAATCAAAAGTTAAATAAATGTATATTATTATTATTTTCTCCAATTTTTTTTTATCAAAATTTAAATCAATATATATTAGTTAGTATGTTGTAATTTATTATAGTTATTTTTTTATCTTAAAATTAGTGTACCCTTTCTCCCTACCTGAGGGTGCAAGATAATACCATTTTGGAGGCATGGACTCAATTTTCATTTCAAGAAGACATTTAAAACTAGGTTCTAGTCACACTTGAAATCATCATACAAAACATTTGATTGAAGATATTGAAAGCCATTTTCTTTTGTAACTTCACCTATCAAAACTATGTATCAACAATTATATCAAGGTCAATGTCAAAACATTCAAACACAAAAACAACAAACCAAAAGGATTTATCCTTAAGGATGTTTGGAGATTCATCATGAGGGCATTCAATGATGAAGAGAGTTGAATTTATACCATAAACAATTTTGAAAATTAATATTTCCATGTCAAATTATCAAATCTTAGCAACCCAATTAGCCTTCTTACCTTGAAGATAAGTTTGGGACAACAAATATTTTATAGTGGGCAATGACATGTTGACCACCATGTGCTTTCCTAAAACATGATGTTTGAACTTATTTAGTGTGGTCAAATTTCTTGAGGTCATAGTTCCTAAGGTCAAATTTCCTTAGGTCATAGTTCCTCAGGTCAAGGTTCTCTAGGTCAAAGTTCCCTAGGTTATAGTTCCAAAGTGTTCATAGTTCCTCAGGTCATAGTTTCCGAAGTAAAAATTCTTGAGGTCAAAGTTCCTTATATCATAGTTCCTCAGGTCAAATTTTCTCAAGTCTCAGTTCCTCTGGTCCAAGTTCCTAAGGTCAAAGTTCCTTAGGTAATAGCTCTTGAGGTCAATTTTTTTCAGGTCATAGTTCTTGAGGTCAAAGTTGCGAAGGTCAAAGTTTTCAAGGTCATGGTTTCTGAGTTCATAGTTCTCGAGGTCAAAGTTCTTAAGGTCAAAATTATTAATTCCATAGCTCTTGTGTTCATAGTTCCCGAGGTCAAATTTCCCAAGGCCAAATTTCCCGAGGTCATATTTTTTGAGGTCATAGTTATTGAGGTCAAAGTTCTTAAGATCAAATCTCTAGAGATCAAAATTTTGGAGGTCATAGTTCCTCAAGTAAAAGTTCTTGAAGCCAAATTTCATGAGGTCATGGTTCCCGAGGTCAAATTTATTGATGTCAAAGTTCGTAAGGTTAAAGTTCAAATGTATTCTAGTGCTAAATATTTAACATGACAACCCTAGCGGTTCACGAAGAAAAAATGACAAATCCTTTATTTTTCTGAATCCCTTTCATTACATATCCATATATATTGATATATAATTTCATATTTATTTTGACCTCACATGTATCAAAATTTTAAAATACAATGGTCATTTGTTTATATTATAACCTTTTATTTCCTTAATGATTTAAAAAAAAGTTATATGTCCCCACTACATAATTCTTATCAATGTTGACATAAATGATGGGTGGCTCCTTTTGACAATCTTATGAGGTGATTTGTCTAGGATGGCTTGCTCCAATAATTACCAAATATTCTAATTGGATGTTGGTCTGATCAAACTGAGGAGGGTATTTTTTTTTGGCTTCTATACCCCTCGTGATCTCCTAAATTCATCAATTGTGATTTAGGTGATAAATGAAAAGAGAGGCCTTCTTAATGAACTTGAGTATGAGATCCCTTATGAAAATTTATTCTAGATGGAAAATAAAACTTCGAATGGCCATAGGAGTGGAAAATATAACATCTAAATGGTAGATTTATATAGCCTGAATTTGGTTTTAGTTTGATCCAGCTTGTATGTTGATAGATTTATATACCTCAATGCAAATTAATGCCACCATTCTATAATTTCTTTGAGAAAGTATTTCATAATGGCATATGAATCTTCTTATGGAGTTCCTAATTTTGTTAAGTGTCATATCATTCCACAACTCCAATGGTGGGGTTGGGAGTTTTACCTAGACTAGTTGGATTTTGGTAATTTCCCTTCTAAGATTGAACCTTGGGGACCATCGCTTCAAAGATAGATTAGCACTGGTTCATAACCATCTCCCCTCTCTTATGTGAGCTGCCACTTTCACCGTTTTTGACACAAAAATAAAACCTATATATGGGTAGAATATAATATTGGCACCAACAATATTACTTGCAATTTCAAAATTTATATGGACACCAACAATGAACATGCATTGATATGTGTATTTAGAGTTCGAATCTTCCATATATATGCACCCATACTTTCTCTCAAAGTATATTCAAAATTTATTAGTTGTACTCAAGATGGAACATATCATTTACAATTTCACAATTTATATTGACACTAATGGTTAGCATGAAAGGCCAAAACAAAATAGCCACACATCAAACAAATGACAACCACATCATTTCAATTTTTATCCCTCCTTCAAAGATAATATGTAATAATATCCTAAAATAAGGGCATATTTTTACAAAATAGAACAACGTTGTAAATTTCTATCCTAAAATAAGAAGTATTCTTAGGAAACTATAGATTAATAGGGTCCTATTTAGCTTGGAATATCATGTGCCTATTAGTGAGGGTTAAACTATTTTTCATAGGCTTTTCTTACAATAATTGGCACGAGAGAGAGAGACATGAAATTTCTTTCATTAATTTACATTAGATTTGAATCACATCCAAAGGGCCTATATGATCATTATTCCAAAAATATACAACATATTTGTAGTTATCATCACCTTGGTGAATGTCATCATTTATAATGTTTTGACATTTAAACTACACATATAACTCTTAATGGAAGTCATGTATGGATATGACATTTAAACTACACATACAACTCTTAATGGAAGTCATGTATGAATAATTTTGTCATTGTGTATCCATCAAATGGATTGATTTATGACTTCATTTACTAAAAATATGTATCGTCAAAGTATGGATAGTAAAAACATCTGTCAGTTGGGTTTGGATTGGGTGATTTATAAGAGGATAAGTTATTAGCCTTCCACCCATGTTCAAATCCTACTTCATGCACAAGGTCCTAGAGTTGATCCTCTAGGTTGGATGCCTCTATTTAATGAATCACTTAATGTTGTGAGAATTAACACCATGGAAAATGAATTTACCTTAGATACCATTTGAAAATAGAAAAGTCTCCACGACCCATCCTTCTTTCTTATGAAAATAATAGACGCACCCCAAGGTGACACACTTGGACGTATAATTCCCAAGTCCAACAAATCCTTCAACTGCATTTTCAACTCTTGTAACTTAGGTATCGACATCCGATAAGGTGTTCTTGCTATCGGTTCAGTTCTAGGTTTCAAGTCGATAGTAAATTCCAACTCTCTTTCGAGTGGTAAGCCTGATAACTCTTCTGGAAACATGTCAACAAAATCTCATACTACTGGAAGGTTTTCTAATCCTTTCACCTCGCCCTTGTCATTTAATGCTAATATTACATATAACTTACATCCTTTGTGCATGCTCTTCTATAGCTGTAAGGAAGGAATGAACCTCAAGGACACTCCCTGGTTTCTTCCTACAATCACTCTTCTTGGTCCCACACCATCGGTCAATCTTAACCGTTTCATCTTACAGTTGAGTATCACGTCATGTGATTCCATCCACTCCATACCGATTAATATGTTATAATATACTAATATCGTGACATATAGGTTGAAATTCACTACAAAATATCCCAAGTTAATTCTACAGTCTGTAACCTTTCCTCCAACCTTCTGTTTGGCACTCGAAGCCATTTCTATGTATATAAACTCATCCTACTTGAGTGCCTTTACCTTATTTCTCTTTAGTGTTGCACTAGAAATAAATCTCTCTGTATCACCTGGATCTATAAAAATACTAAAGGTTTGATCAACAATCATACTTGACATCTCGAGCACAGTTGACTAGTGCTCGGCCTGGCGGTTGTTCATCGTGACATGAATTCTGTGGGCCTTGTCCAAATCCCCAAATGTATTGTGTCTTATTGATCCAGTCACTCTGGCCTTTTCAATCTTACAGTCTCGCTGGTAATGTGGCTCTCCACATGTCCAACATTCGGTCTTTGATCCAATACTCCTGGTCCCTGAAGTATATGTTGTTGCATTCTTGATGTTTTTTGTCCAGTTGGTATAGGAGTCCTTCCTTGACCCATGCTGGATAGCTCTTCCTCATATATGAGGGCCTTCTTGGAATGCATCGTGCAATGTCTGAGAAATTAGGATATGTACCCTTGCACGATTGTTGAAGTTAAGGTCACACAAATTTGTTGACCTTCAACTTCTCCATGTTCAGGTGTGGGGCATAACTAAGTAGCTCCATGAATTTGGCCTCATACTCTGGCACCATACGACCACTCTTTCATAAGGTGTTGAACTCATTAAGTTGACGCTCGAATAATTCCTCCGACGAATACCTCTCCCAGAACCATTCCTCGAACAATTCCTGTGACATGTCTTTGACGACCATGTTTAGCTGAGGTAGGAGTGTCTTCCACCATAGAAGAGAACTCCCTTTCAACTGAAAGACCACCATGCATAATTTCATGTTGGAGGTGAAGTCACGAAGTGTGAAGCACATCACCATGTTCTCCAACCATGCCTCGGTGGCTGAGCCGTTCGTGGCACCCATGAACTTAGAAAATTAACTTTCTTGAGTTCCTTGAGTACAATACTGCTAACTACTAGAGGGCATTGTGAACCCTTATTGGGTCTATATGTCTCGCCCTCATCTGATCAAGATGACTGATCAAGCCTCCAACATCCTCTAAAAGGATCTCATCATCCCTACCATAATCCCCACATCGACCTACTCCTCCTCAACAATCTAACCATCCTTATAAGCATTAGATTCCTCTATCATGGATACACTCAGAGGAGGCATACCTTGCCTCCCCCCACCATGACGTCTACTCATCCAATGTCCTCTAACCATGATTTTTCACATGAAAAATTTCAAGATTTATTGATGATGTGATTTTAATCATTTTTCTAACATAGTGGAAGGCATAAAGGTCCAATGTCACAGGGTTGAACCCGCTTTGATACCATATGTAATGACCCACCCGTTACAACAACAAAAGCGATGTACAATATGTAATTTTTTTTTTGCATTAGGAAATTAAAACATCACACCACAATTAATCACATCACAAGATCAGATTATCATAATTATTAATGAAACAAATCAACGTATTAACATAATCAATAGTGACACATCATATATTAATCAATACATAATAAAATTCACCAAGTTCATCGAAAAGAAACATCATTATTGACCAATCAACATTTATCAAAAGGAAACTATGCACCCAACCTATCCTACATGGTTAGGACCTCCAAGACACATAAACAACGCTCAAATCAAGGATTCATCCGATTGATTTTGACCATTTAAGGTCTTAGGAGTGGCGATTGTTCTGAGGAACAAGGAAGTATCTAATTTCCATTAATTCAATCATACACCACTATTCAACTAGAATTATCAGCATACTTTACCATCAATTCATCATAGTTCAAATAATAATCTACTCTACTTTATAAATCTTCAAGCAACATTGAGTGTAAATGAGTAAGATGATTTCCAGGAAGAAAAATAACCCAAAGAGCATAAGTAAATCTTAGTCTCATGTAACTCAACTATGCATATTCATATTAAGGAATATCTTCTAATAATATATATCAGGAATCTAAGGGCTAAAACCATATATTAATTTGCAAGAAACCACAAGAAGATCAATCTTCTTAAGCACTACATTAAATTTAGATGCTACCTTGCATTATGCATCCAATTTATAAAACTAATAAAAATTAATCATAATATCAATTAATAAGAAGTCCACTACTGGCATATCCATTTAAAATAAGTAAGGGGTTCAATCATAACAAGCAAGATGGAAACATTCCAAGACTACCTTACATTTCCATTGCCAAAAAATATTAGAAGTCAACCAATAATTAAGAATAAGATAAGATAAATTATATTCTATCTTGCATATCCATATATAAGGATGAATAAAAAAGATATATATATTTTTTTAACTATAAAAATAAAGAACCCAATGTTGACTTATAAACCCAATTAAAAGAACCAAGGGAAGACCCAACAATAATATAAGAATCCAATGCCAACTTACAAATCCATTCAGAGGTATTAAGGAAGAGTAAATATTATTTCAACTATACGTAAAAATGAAATTGCTATCTTAAAAATTCATTGGAGGAGTTAAGGGAAGACCAACCGTAATAAGTAACAGATAGAAGTCAACTACCTACGTATTCATTTAAGAATTAAGAAAATCAAGTCTTATTAAACCATAAATAAGCACTCACATGCTAACTTATAAATCCATTTTAAAAGTTAGGAAGACAAATCTTAAATGACCATAGATAATTAATATCCAGAGGACAAATCACATATCCAAAGTAAGGAACAAGAAGGAGTTCCAGAATCTATCCCATCCTGAGATCCAGTGTGCAGAAAAATCTAAGATTTGTTCTAGGCCTCAATCTGACACTTAATCTGGTCCTCCATCTGACACTTAATCTGGTCATCCATTTGACACTTAATCCGGTCCTCCATCCGACACTTAATTTATGATAATTTAAATTAAGTTTAAGTTTAACAAAAACAATTTTTATTAATTGTATAACTTAGAGGAATGGACAATAATTAATGTAGGGTTTGTCAAGAAGTGGTAACATTAGGTAAGAGGGGAGTGAACGTGTATACATCCATCCAATCAACAAATTCAACTCACCCTTCTTGGTTGTAACTCTACGATGTTATGACTATTTTAAAACGTGGAAAATCAATGCAAAAAAGTTATTTGGAAATGGGAAAACCATACACAAACATGTTTAATACATTGTAATTTCAAGACAAACATTTTTTATACGAAACTTAATCTGTCACCTGATCCGACCCTCGATCCATCCTATTGATCCGATCCTTGATCCGACCCTTGAAACATAAATAATTTATGAAAAAATGAATTTAAAACTTACAGGCAACAAATAGTTTTAGGAAGGGTTAAGCCTTAATGAAAGGACAATAATAATTCTTCGATTTGTACAGGTCACTTTTCCAAAACGATTTATAGTATTAACTACCATACCTAAACCTCCTACAATGAACCAATAGAACACCAAAATTGATATTTATAAAAGAAAATTCAAAGATGAGGGAGAGGAAGAACAATCACTCAAATTGGTAAAATTATGGGTTATTCAAAGGATGAGAACGAACTCATAATTTAAAATTCGGACCACCTACACAATGAAACATGTGTGAGCTACAAATTCTTTTGGGTAAATGATTAGCCAAGAGAACAAACTTTAAAATTATAAATAATAATCAAGTCAACGAACATAAGGAAATTCAATGTTCTAAGAGGTGGATGAAATTGACTATGCACAGTTAATAATTTTGCATTCCATTTTGTAAGTTTAAATTCATTTTATGAAAATAGGGTAGCATCTAAACATAATGATCATAATATTTTCCAAATTCCATTTCCTAAAATTTTGCAGCGATAAAGATATCATACTGTGATTTGATTGGAAACAATCAAAGGAACTCTAAATTGGTGCCGTCGTTTCAATTAGAAGTGGTTATAGAGCCTCCATGAAATTCTTATTCCAGGAAACATTTTAACCACTACATAGTGACAAGGAATCTACCAATTCGATTTGAGAAGGAGGTTTAACAACAAATAATTAAAATTTTTGACAATACCGTAAACAAAGTTTTGATCTCATAAATTGAAATCCGAATCAACAATCATAAGGCTTATTCATTTCTTCACGGTTTTTCCCAAACACAACCATATATAATACATAATCTTATCCACATGCAACATGAGACATTTATGCATAAATCACATCTATAAAAATAAGAAATTAATTAAAACTCTGCTATGCAATCACTGGAATCAACTAAGAAATTAGCATTCTATATGTATATATCCTGGAAGCCATTAATCATTTTGAGAAATCAAGATGATGACAATTTTCAGAAATTTATCTTCTAGATTTCAATAAAATCTTTCAAGGACTTGTCGATTCAAGTTTATAATTACGATCGGTTTATGATGAAATTATAATAACTATATTATATATATTAAAACTTAATACAAACTAAAACCTCAGAATAAGAGTATTGTAACTGACAACGAATAAATCTGAAGATATTCTTCTGCAATGATGCTCCTTCCTTTCTCCCACTTGCTAATCATTGATACTTCACTGGTACCTCCCAACAAACGCTAGGGCTACTCTTCTCCCCCCTTATCCCCCTGAGCCGCGAAGGGAACAAGCACACACACAACCAAAAATACTCTAGATCCAAGCTTTCCTTGCAAGGTAGAGCCACCACTCTCTTTCAAGCCGGGTATCCCAACTCTCACAAGTAAAACCGGTCAAAATTTCTGCAGCATAACTTTACCCATAACCAGTGTGATCTCTTTCCCATATTTTCCATTATTTTTATAGGAGTTTCCTTAATTAAACATCCCCACTTGCATAATTAATTCACTTTTTAATTATATAAATTAGAATTATTTTCCCCTTACACTTGTCACCCTTTCCCCCAAGGCACAAGAAATTCCACATTTTATTTAATTAAATTCAATTTCCCTCACCCTTCCTAAAATCACTCCATAAATCACTCTTAATGTCTCTTTATTCCCCATATTCCCATTTAATGATCGACGCCTTACTAAATCAGAGTTGAGTTAAAATAGGATTCTTCTCCTAGTTAACTAGTGGTAGCTAGACTCTAGATTCATTTCTATAAATATACATTCATTCATGTTTATTTCTTTCTTATTTTAAAAACTCTCTTTTATGTTTTCTTTCACACATGTTCCTTAGATCAAATCTTTAAATATATTTCACCTTTTCTTAATTCTTAAATTGATTTACTTATCCCCTCATTATTTAATTTATAATTTAGTTTTAGTCTTCTTACCAACTTAGACTTAGGTTTAATTTTTGAATAGGCTTATACTTTCATTTGGGGATTTATAAGTAATCATTTCAATCCTTAATTAATTAATTAAATTCGACAATGCTTAAATATTTTACAAGGTTTAATTATTCACCCAAGTTTTTTGAGGCCACCTAGATTCATGACTAAAGTGTTGTTTTCACGATGTGCCCTTCAAGATGCACTCCATGCTCCAAGGGTGGCACTCGCCTTTGACTGGTTTTGGTAGTTGTCCAATCCCTAGAGTCAACACTCCATTCGGGTGACCTTGTGAGAGACTAAGGGATTCTAAGGAATAAGGACCCTACCTTATTGCATGCCCCTTAGAAATATTCATGAGTGACTGTCTTAGTCTGCCCTCACAAGATCGTGGACCTCTCAAACTAGGTAATCATTAACCTACATTTTGAGCTACAAAGAGAGTGCTAGTAGGCTGTGACAGGGACTTCGCCACACCTCTCCCTCAATATCTAGTTTATGTGCATGGCCCCTTTACTCCTTATGTGAGTTAGATTAGAAAACATTTGTTAGTCTGCATCCATCAACATAACATTGTCAATGATCCATATACAAAATCATACTATAATCGATTATATGTCACATATGCATAAATGAAATACTCAAACCAATACAATCCACTCACTGACTCAATCCAGAGTCCAAGGAGGTCCATTGATGCCCTTAGCATCCACAATCTGTCAAGTCTACTGCACACTCAGGTAAACTCGTCAATAGCATCTGTTAATACATATATATCAAATAAAATTATATCACAACCATCAACATCATCATAAAGGTCCATAATAAAAACAATAACCATGTACTATAACCGGATCACTTTCACGTAAGTGTCCTCAAAGAATAAGTCCATAACATGTGCTCACAAGAGCAGGATGTTACAGATTTTGAGAGCCATTTTTCTTCAAATAAATCCTAAAAGAAGCATTAGAGAAAGTAATTCCATTAAAGAATCCTCCACCCAAAATAATATGTTAATCGATGAAGTATTCTCTTTAAGATGATGATAGAAAATTCATGCCTTCAATGTTGTGCATTGCATCTTGTGAACTTGTCGAGGGAAATGAAGAGTAGCGTGTGGTATGGCATTCCAAAGTTATACACAACTTTGTATCAATCATGCAACGTTACAAAAAAGTTTAAAACATTTTTTGTCGATGGCTCTTTGCTAGAATGAGGATGTGGTATCCTTAGTCAGGTAGAGAGCTATCACTTTATTGATTGAAATGAAAAGGAGGACATATTAGAACCATTATGCACAATTTAATTCAACATTAATAAAATAGCGATCTTGATTTTTAAAATTGCTCTGCTTCTGGCAATGGTAGAGGAGACAACTAGATGAATGTATTCATTGCCACAAGTGCTTCTTGTTCTTGTTGATGATGATTTTGTGTTGGGTATTTAGTGATTTGATGTTGTTGCATCTTTGCTTGAGGTAGAAGTTGAGGAAGAACAAAAGGAGCGTAGCGTTGGAGATGACATTTAATAACAATGCGCCCATACCGTTGCATCCTTCCCTCGTGGTGAAGTGTAAAGCGAGAAGAGAAACATGAAGGCCAAGTGCACTATATGGAAATTGGTAGAGATAAGAGAGGACGAATAACCCCAATAGATGTTGCGACAGAGGAAATATGAATAAACCACGACATAGAGCAGTGTGTTGGCTACGATCTATAGTGATTGTGAGAACTCTAGCAAGGTGTAGCACACATAGACAACTGCAATGTGGTGGAATACATGGAGGAAGGTTAGGGGTTTGTTGCATAGGTTCCATATGACCATTTCAAAGAGTTGGTGGTACATTGTGAGGTAGAATATGTATGGCTAGAAGAATACTCTTCTAGGGGCATGTGCCCAAGGGGAAACACATTACTCACTCCACTTTGTTCTTAAATTTTCTACTCCAAATCCTTCTCGTCTCTCTATGATCTCCACTATTGTGGCTTCCTAGAAACCCATGAAGATGGTCGCAAAATCCATGACCACACAAAGGTTATGAATGGCAAGGATCGTCCCTAGAGGCAACAAACTTTTCCTGGGAATGAGGAGAATCTTAATAAGTAGAATGAGAAAGATATATGATGCAATGGCCACAAGTGGGAAGAGCCATATGGATCCCCAAGCATGATGATTCCATCTGAAGTGAGACACCATGAGCTACTTTGCCAACAAATACCTCACATCGCCCCTTGTTTATCCAATCCATCACCATGCCTAATTCCTCTTTTGTAAACAAAATCGTAACCCAAATGCCATAATAAACCTGATATTGATGGCCACAAACCGCAACGGAAAAAGGAATCCCAGATAAAATTTCCCCAAGCGTGGCAAGAGTTCCTAGATCTATCAGAACTTGAGCAGCACTGTATTTAAGGCTCAATCATATGGGTTGCATACCTATTCTATGGTGTTTTTATTGCAATGCAATTAGTAGGATAAAATCCAAAACAAATAAGGAACCTGATGTGACACAAGATTACAAGGTTCTCATTTGCATCATTCTGATGAGTTAAGTGAGAGGATTAGTTATATTTAGGGATTGATAGCTTCAAAAATCTTCAATATATACTGACTGATTCATTAACAATCTTCTTCAATTCCATGTATATCTTTAGTGGGATGACGATGACTATCCACCCAATTGGGTTTTGTAATGGCATGTTGAATGTGGCATGGAGACGAAGAATGACAACAACAACTTCTTCCATGAATCTTTTTCCTGCAGTGGAATTTGATCTAAATCCTTCTACCATGGTTCCTTCCAAGTCCACTTAAATCGAAGTCACAGGGAATGGGCAGGAAAATTCAAATCTAAATCATATCCCTTGAGAAAATTCAAAATTTAAAATCAGGCGGGATGGAATCCATAAAAACTATATGGGTTAATTAGCATCCACCCAGATGGATGGGATAATGGATCCATGGTTCAATAGGAAGGTGGGAATGTATAATTGGAATGTACATATGCATCAAGCCAACCCCATACCATGCACAGTTTCCCTACCGAAAAGTGTTTTCCATAAAAAAATCTATACACATGTGCCAACAGTGGGAGGCTCTTTAGGTTGAATCAATTTGTGCTTCCTCATCTTTAAGACTCTGTAGTCGGGTGGATAGTGTTCACCAAATTTTTAGGGGTTGAAGAGGAGCGTATCACTAGAGTGGAGGGGAATATAAAATGAAAATTGAAGTGACAAAGGTATCGTGTAATGCATTTTAAAATTTAAACTAGCATAACCCCAAAGTAGGGGAAGGGAACATCAAAGACAATCCAAGGTGGATATGTTGTAAAATGAAAGTAGACTTTTTTTTTTGGATAGTGTGTTGTGGATTATTATATTCCACTAACCTTTCAAGGTCCAGTTGTGTTCCATAATGTCACGAAGTTCAAATTTTTCATGGATATACCTTCTATTTATAGTGTCCAAACTTATTTTAATGCATTTTCTCACTTATGTCCTAAGAGGGGTTTTGAGTGTGTATCTGGTTCCTCTACAAAGCCCAACCTATACAACTATCCTAACTTCCTCCTTCCTACTAAGATATAGACACTGTGTGCCTCTGGAGCCTATGCTTGAAACTCCATGGGAGGAAGTCATAGATCAGTCACGCAACACACACATAAAGGAATAAGGATTTGTAAATTAGAGGAAGATGCAAAAGAATTAGGAGAAGCACTCCAAGATCATTATTATTATATTAATATGATGATTATGACGATGGTTAAGATCCATTGAAACCAAGTTTAATTAATATAAATAATTATAAAGTTGTCAATTGAATATCACTTGCATATCACTTGAATTTAACTTAAGTTGTTGTGTGACAAAGCATATGCTTAAGGATTAAATTTTTTAAATTTTATTTTTATGAGAGCAATTAAATTTTATAATTTTATTCTTATAAGTAAATGTATATATACTAATTATTCTTAATAATAATTTATTAAGGAAACTAAATCAAAAAATAAACTTTAGAGTGGCATAAGGAAGGTTCACGTAATTTTTTAAAAGTTTTTTAGTTTTCTCAAAAGTTTTAATAAATTTATCTCATTTTGGATGATAAAGACTCATCAATTTGCACTAAAAAGATATGTGGATTTATGGGAGGAGTTAATATATGGTTTGAACAGTAACAAAGCAAGTGTGTGGGTAAATGTAGTTTCCATTTTATTTATTTGAGAAGGACATTCGGGCATCAAATGCCTAAAATTGAAATGGGTCACTCGATTTGAAGCAAAATGGTCTTAATAACAAGCAATTGGATTGAACCAATTCGTAGGGCATTTGAGCACCTCATGCCCTTTTCCCCATTGGGTCTGGAGCGCACATTGCTCAGGTGACCTGTATCGAATTTCTCCTCTATGTATTCATATTGACTAATTCCATGACTCAAACCTTTCACCTTTGAATCTTGATTTGTGCATATTTAGTTGTTGTGCCAATTGCAACATTGCTCGAGTGAAAATTTAGAAAGAAGGTGGTATTGTTATGGATATGAGGGATCGAGATGACTACAATCACCTCATAAAGATGTTGATGATTAGTGACAATGGTAAGAAGCTGACAAATCCTAGTCAATACTCCTAAATTCCCTGTAGAACCATTAAATTAAAATTAAATATTAATTGCGAGGAAGAGGTGACTAAAAGTTGGAGTTAGTGGTAGGTGAGGATGATGGAGTTTCTAATGATTGAACCAAGAGACCGGAGACAGTGTGTCAAAAAACCTCTCGTAAAAAAACACCTTCGTTATAATTAAACCCTTTCATACCTCGCATCGCCTTGTCTTGCTCACGCCACATTTCTCTATACAAGTTTGAATTATCATTGTAGACATGTATGCTCTACGTAAATAAATAGCGAGTGACCCAACAAAATAATAGAATATATTTAAATATTGAGTGACACAACAACATGAATAAGGGTGTATAAACACTATCCATTTCAAATGGATCAAGGTTGGATGATGGTAGTCAAAGACACCCAACTTTGATATCAAAATCAAAATTACAAATGTTGAAATTTTCATTTGAGTTTTCATTTTGTTGATACCATATGCATCCATTTGCAAATACAAGGATGACTATCCCTTCCAAAAAGTTGAATTAGTTGAATTAGTATTCACATCAAATTGAATGGATAAATTTGGCTACATGCTAATGGTATGTTGCATTGCATCTATGTATATCTAAAATGATGGTGGAGTAAATATATTATTTAGTAAATTGGCAACATGACCCAAGTAGAAACATTTTTCTTCTCTTGTCTTGTGACTTGATAAGTTTTATAACAAATTGATATTTGCAAATTGAAGTGGATTTAATAGACTATTTATGTAGATCATTATACCCATAATTTACTAGAAATGTAAAATGCATAGCTAGTTAGTAGGATTCATCATCAAATGAAATGGAAAATCAAAGAGAAAGTAGCTACTATAACAACAACATAGTCTCTCTCTCTCTCTCTCTCTCTCTCTCTCTCTCTCTCTCTTAGTATGGCATTTTATAGCTTCAATTGGCAGAAATTTCTAGAAGTGTAACAACCTGTAGAATATCCAAAAAGAGCCAACAAACTCATCCCAAATCAAATAAACCATTTAGTGGTTGGATTTACCTTACATTTAACCGATCAAGGATGATTAACATGTGTGTTTTGACCCAAGTATTTGAAAGTATGTATTGGTTCACTATGTTATGACTTTTCCAATGTAAATTTAATTGAATTCCTTGCATTTTATTTTTTGGGCAAATTAATAGCAATGTCGTCAAAGTGCTTGGTTTAATATCTACTTGGTGGGTCCTTATTTTTAGATTTGCATTCTTAAATCACTTTTCATTTTCATTTCCAGATTTTTGTACAATTTCAATGTTGCCATTTGATTGGGGGGTTGTCTTGGAAATGATAAACCTTTATGTCATGAGCTTAAAGGAATCACTAGTTTGGTTGTGAAATTTGACTCTTAAGTTTAAATTGTAAGGCGTTAAGAAGACTTAAATTGATTTCTTATTTTTTCTTTAGTTTAATATGAAGAGTATGAAAATGGGAAATGTTGGACAATTCTATGCCCTTAATGTATATTACTTTATAATATAGTGAATACGAGAGATCACCTTCAAGTTTTATCAAGGTCCTATTAATTCATGTAGACATGAAAAAATAAACATGGATTTTTTTTCTTGATCTTCCTATTATATTAAAGTGGACAATCATAACAAAATTAAGAAATAAAGAGATGATCTCCCACTTGAATATTTAAGTTGTTTAATGTAGGGTTACTAATTGTCACCATTAATTTTTATGACAAACTTCACAAATTCATGGATCTACTAGATATCATTGGCAACTTGTGGATCTATATTATATTTCAAGGAGATGAATTTATTTTATATCTCTCTAACCTCTTAATTTAATATTTGATATACTTAACTAATATACTTAACACAATGACAAATTATATATTAATCATCATTAGAGATTTTTAATGGTTAGGTAAGTGGTTTCCACACCCACTTGGTATTTAAAGTGTGTCACTCCTAGGGAGACAAATTACCGCCATTATTTTTCTTCCAAACTTATTCTCTGCATGGATCAATTATATCCTTAAAGAACTTTTCAACCTATCTTGGGTTTTAAGGAGTTGTATTGTTTTGATCTCTCTCACTTGTATTAGAGAGTTGGAGGTACTCCACCTCACCCACCTCTTCTATTCTATCTTTTTGTAAATGTCCTCCTCTCAAATTCACTTCTTCATTAATTTGTAGGTATCATTTTAGTATTAAGACATACATTATTAAGAGGAAGAGTTTCCTAACCATTAGATAGGATATCCCAATTTATAGTAGTGATAATGTTATTTATTATATGAGAATGTTATATTTTACCTTATTCCACAATCTGTAAGTGTATTATGGTATTCCATAAACTATCAAAAATTAATAATGCTCATATTATAGTATAAGAGAAGAGTAAGATGATTATTGTCTCATAATTAAACATTAAATAGAAAATAGAGTTATGATGTTAAATAGTAAATAGAATATATGATAAATCTTTTCCAATAATTAAACAATAAATAGAAAATAGAGTATATGATGTTATATAGTAAATAGAATATATGACAAATCTTTTCCAATAATTACACAATAGATACAATATTAGTATTGGTTATGAGAAGACATATAGAAAATATTGTTTATAAAAAAATTGTAAAAAAAAAATGTAATACTATTAAATTTGTGGATTAAATAAATAATTTTATTATTATTATTATTTGTTATAAATATGAGTTTGTTTCATTATCATAATTTATATGTACTTTTTTTTTTTTGTTTGTTAATTTGTGCAGGACCTGCGATTAACCATTTGTGGGATTAGTTTGTGGTCTAAGAAACTATGACTTAGTGCCATCTAATTTGTCAAAATTACTCGGGGATCACACCCGGCTTGGAGCGCACCAGCCTTAACATGGTTGGATTTTTTGTCCCATGGGTTTTAGACGGTGACTTTAACATCCAATTAGCTTAATCGCACCCGGCCTGAGCCACACCAACCCTTAACATGGTTGGATTTTTTGTCCCCGCAGGTTTCGAACCGGTGACTTTAACATCACGGAGTGGCTTAACAACACACTCCATCACCGACTGTCCTACACCTCGGGGACGTAATTTATATGTACTTTTATTTATGTCTTTTAATTTATTTAAATTTAGTAGAGTTATATTTAAAATTAGAAAAAAGATAATAAAAAATTAAATACATTTTATGTAATATGAAAAATGATTATAATAGTATAAATAGATTGAGAAAATATCATTCACCTAACAATAAGATTAACGATTAAAATATTTTTAAAGGAGTTAGTAGGACAATACCATGTTCAACAAGGATAGAAATAAGAATTACAACTTTTCCTAATTTAGAGTCATAATAACCACACCGTAAGTTTCATTTGAACAAGTTCTCTCTATATATAATAGTTAAAAGAAGGGTTGTCTAAACGTTTTAAGTTTTGGGTTTGGTTTAAATTAAATTGTTGAATGCATAAATGGATTAACTTCATGAAAAACTGCTGGACCACTTGGAGTATAGAGATCCATCACTTTAATTTGCGTTCCAACAATGTTTAACCAAATTTTAGACAAAATTGATAAAAAAATATAAAAAACAATTAAAATATAGAACGTTAAACAACTATATGTTTTCTTATTTTCACTGTTAAATATATTTTCCAATTAATTGTGGTGAAAAATAATGACTGTGCATATTGAAATGAGTTCATGATTTGCTATGAACATAAAAAGACATATAAATAAAATATTAATAATATAATCATTAAAAGATAATTAATAAATAACAATTATTAATAATGAAAAGACATGAGTATTGGTTATGGGAACCCCTGCGTGGGTATATAAACAAGCCCTCATTCTCAATTGTATTTATTTATTCATTCATTATTCAATACATATCTATCTAATAATTATTATAATTCTGTATCTCCTTAGTCCTCGTAACATTGGTATCAGAGAAAGGTTTCATACTTGTTTCGCTACCATCTCCATTCGTATGCTACACATAGAATAAACCCTACCCCAACACCCCCAATCCACAATTCATCACCCCATTTTCCTGACCACACTACCTGACAACACCAGCAACCCCCGTTAACCCACACAACTGCCACACACCCGTCCCTCTGCCATGTTTGTCCCCATCCACCCACCCATACTCCCGAACATACTCCCGAACATATTCCCTGACACCACCTACCAAAAACCCTTTAACGCCCATAGTCGCCACACACCCCATCCGTCCCACACCCTCCACACAGACTATTTAGACCCCCTGTCACTCCCATGAAACCCCTGCAAACCCACCGATTCACTCCCTCACATTGTTACTTTCCCTTACTCTCTCTTCCCTCCCTGCAAATTTACACACCCTTCCACTCTTCTTAACCCAACCATCTTTCCCACTGGCCTGTCCCACCTGCGTCTTGTCCCACCCAACGACCTACTGCCGCATTCCTCCCACGGCCTGTCCTCCACTCCCACATCCCCCAACTCCCTACATGACTCCCGCTAACACTATAGACCCCTTCAATTTATGTCACACCCAACTCACTGACCCCTGATTGTCCGCCCCGACCACACCTTCCGACATAATTTAAAAAAGAAGCCACTTTTTAGATAATATATAATTTTTTGTATTTTTATTAATTTTTTATATAAAATTCAAATTAAGTTATTAAAATATTTTAACTCTATATTAAGAGATTGGGTATTTAGGGGCATCCTAATTGAGTAAAAAATTGCGGAAAATTATTCACCCCCAAATACCATAAAAATGTCAGAATTAAAAAACCAAATTGAAAAAATAGACCAAGAATGAAAAAATGCCAGACAATTACTCAAAAAAGCGCTAAAAAAAACTAACGAGGATTTGAGAGAGAAAATAAGGATCAATAATGAGGCACTCAAACAAGAGTTGACCTATAATATTAAAGAATTTTTTTCAATGAAAGTCAGAATCGAATTATGAAAAGGCATGGATAATCCAAAACAAGATCTTAAAGATGATATTTTTCAAGAACTCGGGGTTAACCTACAATGAGGTTTGGAAAACTTTAAATGAGAAATAAATGATGATTTGCAACAAAGTTTGGTTGTGATGACACAACATCAAGAATAAAATATTAATGATATTTTAAATTTAATAAAATCCCAAGGGCACCAACAAGCCATCGAACCACATCCAAGTGACTCCATCACATCTAACACATCACCACCACCTCCTTACAATTCAAATTACTAACCTATATCAAAATATCAACCCTTACTAATTTATCCTCCCAAAGCCAAAATTGAACTATCAAAATACAATGGAGGCGATAACCAATGCATGGCTTGGTTTAACAAAACTGAAGAATATTTCCATATATATAATATTACAACCAATGAAGAAAAGGTTAAATATTCGTCCATGTACCTCGAAGGAAATGCATACAATTGGTACCTATGGTGGAAAGGAAGAATCCAGTCATACACTTGTAACTCCTTCAAGAACTATTTTTTTTTAAGATTCCAGAGCATTTCAGAGCAAAAATATTTCTCAAAACTCACCAGTTTACAACAAAAAGAAAGCTTAGATGAATTTACACACCAATCGGAAGCCCTTGCCACCCAAGTATTTGGATTATCTGATAATCAATTACTCCAGTCTTACATATGTGGTCTCAAGCTACATATCCAAGACGAGTTAAAATTGCATGAGGTTACAACTCTTGAAATAGAAAGACGCAAGGCAAAAACAAAAAAAGAAAAACTAGAAGGCCAATAAAGATTGGAGAAGTTTTATTCAAGAAGGAACATACCCCAGAATGAAAACACAAAAACTGACAAATATATACCACCCAACCTACGAGAAGATAAAATAATAAGTTTGGATAACCAAAGAATAAGAGAAGGTAAATGTAAATGTTGTGGAGATAAATGGGACCCAAGACACATGTGTCGCATAGAAGACAATTCAAAAAAATTATATACTTGTGAAGCAGAAAACAACGATGAATCAGATTCAGAAGAATTAGTAACTGAAGAAATGAAAAATTTCCAAAATGATGTGTCAAATATCATGGGTAACGACAAACCAAGAATATCGTTAGCATCCATCACATGCATTAGCCAACCACAAACTCTCAAATTTAAATGACACATCAAAAAATATAATGTCACAATATTAATTGACATAGGAAGTAACCAAAACTTTCTCGACATCAATGTTGCAAGGAACCTCAAATTATTTGTATATACAGTCCCATACATGAAGGTAATGGTTGCAGATGGTAACAAAATTGAAAATATAGGAAAATGCCATAAGGTAAAACTCCAAATTCAAGATTTCAATTTGGAATCCGAATTTTACACCGTACCCCTCGGAGGAGAAGACATGGTTTTAGTAGTCCAATAGTTGTAAAATTTAGGCACATACTCAGTCAATCATCAATAGCATTTCATCAAATTCAAATGGAAAGGGAAAACATATAAATTATATGGTTTTTAACTTCCCCAAACACAAGTTGTATCATCACAACAGATGGAAAAGTTGATCCGGAAAGGAGCAACTACCTATTTCATCCAATGCCACCACGTGGAAATACAAGAATCAGAACAAGACTTTAGAAACTAAGAAATCCAAGATCTAATTCAAAAACACAAGAAGGAATTTCAAGACCTTCCCATGGAATTACCGCCAAAAAGAAGAATTGAACATACAATTGAAGTTAAACCACGATCAAGTCCAGTAAAGGTTAGACCATACAAATACCCCCATCATCATAAAACGAAAATAGAAAGATTAGTCCAAGACTTGTTAAAATATGGTGTTATTACAAAAGGTAGAATCCCATATGCGACCCCAATTGTATTAGTACGAAAGAAATATGGTTCTTTTAGATTATGCATAGATTATCAAGGGTTAAACAAGATAACAATAAAGAATAATTTTCCCATCCCTTTCATTGACGAAATGTTGGATGAAATTCATGGAGCCATATTTGTTTTCAAAACTTGATTTGAGATTGGGATATTACCAGATTAGAGTAAGATTAGAAGATGTACCAAAAAATTCCTTCCAGACTCATGAAGGACACTACAAATTCAAGGTAATTCCTTTTGGGCTAACTAATGCCCCTATTACCTTCCAAGCATCTATGAATGGACTATTTCATCCACACCTATGAAAATATGTCTTAGTCTTCTTTGATGACATCCTGGTGTACAACAAAACATGGAGGAAACACATCAATCATTTGGCACAAGAATTATCTCTTCTAGAAAATAATCAATTCTATGAAAAAATGTCAAAATGTACATTTGTAAAGGAGGAAGTAGAGTATCTCAGTCACATTATATCCAAAAATGGATTTAAGGTAGACCCAAAGAAGATCAAAGCAATTACCGAATGGCCTAGGCCAGAAAGTATATCTAAGTTAAGAGGATTTTTAGGCTTAGAAGGATACTATCAAAGATTCTTCAAAAACTATGCTGTTCTAACTACACCCCTAAAAAATCTCCTAAATAAAAACTACTTTCAATGGAATGAAGAATCTGAAAAATGTTTTGAAAATTTAAAGAAAATTATGACCACAACACCTGTGTTAGCTATACCTGAATTTTCAAAACCTTTTATAATCGAATGCGATGCCTTAGGTGTTGGGATCAGAGAAATATTGATGCAACATGGACACCCAATAACATTTGAAAGAAGGAAACTAAATAAAAAGGAAGGCTTACAGTCCACATACAATAAGTAAATTTTTGCCATCATGCATGCATTAACAAAGTGGTGACAATATATATTGGGAAGAAAGTTATTGATCCATACAGATCATAATGATCTTCAATATTGTAACGAACCTTTTCCTTATACAACATGCGATGCATAACCAGAGATTTTTTTTTTTTTATATGAAGGAAGTAACAACAACAAACAATCAATCGGCACAACTCGACAATGAACACAATGTACGCAATTCAGGAAACAAAAAAACATAACGACCTATCATACTATCACATCAAATAGTTTGAAGAAATATATGACAATCAATCAGATGAAAATAAAAACGACTACCCACCCATCCTACCCTGCAAGGTTAGGACCTCTAGGACATATAAGAAACGCTCAAGCCCAGGTTCCAATCGATTTTGACCATTTAAGGTCTCAATACTGACGACTGTTCTGAGGAACAAGGAGGTGTCTACATCCCACCCATCTCAAGAAAGACAAGCCTACTAAGCTAAGGACAATCATCAGACCAACCCAACACAGCCAAAAACAATGACACAGGTGACATGACGCTTCAATGCGAGCAAGAATATAAATAAATGATTTAATCATTTGCATGACGCACCACCAAACAATCCAACTATTTACACATTACTTCAATCAAACTTTAAATTACAAGCGCACAAGATATCTTACATACACAATCTATCTAGCAATAACCAACTTGAGGCACAATTCTATTTAAATTCCAGGCACACCATTGAATCAATCATTCATTAAAATAAAATCCGAGTCGTAAGAAGGGATGTACCTTCCAAAGGCTTTTGGGTAATCACGCACACATCATGTCAATGTGAACCATAACTATGGTTATTCAACTAGGAAGATTAAAACAAAGAATTAAAAAACCACAACTTGTAATACAACCATCTATCTTCCGCAATCAAGATTTTACCCTCCACCAAACTTTTTCATCATACACCATTAAATTCCTACATCTATATGACCTTGATTTAATCACTAACACAAAACAATTAAACACTATTAAATCACTAACATAAATAGATAAACATTATTAGATCACTAAAGTAAAAAATAAATATCATTAAATCCCTAACATAAACAATTAAACATTTTTAAATCACTAACATAAACAAATAAACATTATTAATTAATTAACACAGTCCTTGATTAAAAAGTTTACTGGGCTATTCAACACTTTCCAACTATAATAAAGTATCTTACCCAACCCAAGCAGCTACCAATGTTATGTCCCATCCTAAATGGATCTGGTAAAAGTGAATAAATAGCTAAACGAATTTGCTACTGGATAGAATTGCTGCCAAAGAACCTCTGTCAAATAAAATCACTATCAATTAAGCATGGCCACACAATATTTGTCAGTTTAAAATCGTTGTCAAAATATTCGCTGCAACATAGTCTCTGTCGGTATTTTTCTTTTTATTTATAGCTATCAATTTAATCCCTGCCACACATTGTTTCTTAGTTAAAAATAGTTGTCCATAAAAAAAATCGTTGTCCAATAAAAAAAATCGCTATATATCATATATATTTGCCTCATTGTACAGTCTCATTTCTGATACACAGTGAGTCTTGTTGCGCCTGTGAAGGTTCTGAATTGCACCTAACCAATTATATTCCACTAACTATGCATTTTCATTTTTCATGTCACCATTGCATTGAGATAGTAGGTAAAGGACATATAATTTCAACTTGACTAAGGGGTTTTCGACTTACAACATTTAATGCATAGCCTAGATCAATACGGTAAATCACTCATAATTATGACATAGTCCATATTATTCTACCCGTCTAGCACCGGAATATAGTAATAGAATTTAACGGGTAAGGATGATAACGATATATTTTTTTATAGTTTTGTTTCAAAATATTATTTTTCAATTAAACACTTCTAGCACACCAATATGGAAACATAGTATCATTCTAAGATTTTTCACGTGGGAGGAATGTAAATCGCTGTCCTTACGCAATGCTGCGGATACCACGGTTTAAATACTTTAAGAAAGGCCCTGAAATAATTTGTGGAGTTTTAACCTCGTTTGTGAGCTGGCATGACTTGCATTATTTTCATATGTTGTAAGATCACTTCCAAACACTTGCTTGATGTTGTACCAGATGGAAATTACTTAGTCTTTTGAGAAATTACGTTGAAATTTTTCAAAAGGAACCAAAATTTTTGTTGAAACTCCCAGTCGCATTACCAAAAAAACTTGGAGCAGTTTTAAGTTTGCAACAGAGAAATAAGTATGTCTAGGGAACTCAAATTTCCCACAAAATTGAACTCTACGTCAAGTGGAAAAGTATTGATCTCTTGCTGGAAGGGAACTAAAAAGACATACTTGCTGAGTAAGAAGATTGAACCACAAAAACAGAGAACCAGACATGACAGGCTCGAACTAGATTGTTTCTTAAGGCTTGCTATCAGTTCCTGGAATGATAACCGAGGAAGTTCCTAGACGGTCTTAAGAAATTTCCAAAGAAGTATCCCAGCCAAGGTTTTTGCGCAGTCTCAAATATCTATCGACTTTTCAATTAAGAATCAATAAAATAAAAGTGATGTGATCGTTATCTGCCTTTTGTTCTTGGTGTGGAATGGAAATATAGGACTAATAAAGACTTAAACTATTTTCTTTTAGGTCTACAAGATTGGATTAAAGGTTGTAGAAACCTTAACCAAATGACTTGACTTATTATTTTCTCACCAGGAAAATAAATATAGACTTGTGAAAGCATGAAATATTAAGAAGAAAAAGCAACCACAAATTTCATAAAAACTGCTCCCAGGGCTGCAGAAAATGTCAGATAAGAATCAAATGGATTCACTACAATTTATTACCTTGGCCTCTAACCTTTCTATTCTATAATAAGTCGTTAGGAGCTATAATTGACCCACATAAGAGAGTATTTTTCCATTTCGTTGGAAGGTTTTACAGAAGAATAAATCTATGCGTAAAGATTTTTGGAAGGGAACCTATCAGGTTTTATGTAAGGATATAATAATAATAGAACCTATGTCACTATATATAAAAATATCAATCTATATGTAACATTATTTCTCTCATCCAGAACAATTTTTAAGAGCCCAACTCGACTACAACCAACATCCTAAAATCACAATAGAAATTAAAACTAAATAAAAGCTTAGATTTATTGCCATATTATGAACAGATAGAATAGCTTCAAATGGAAATTCACTGGTTGGTTCATCATCATAAAATTTCATACACGGGATAAATTTAATTAAAATACAAACAAAATTCAACTACGTGTACCGTACAAAATCTGAAGGTGAATATCTTGTAGACGTTTTTCCATGAGTGCGATCTATCCATATCCCACTTTCCGACCAATGAGACATCACCGGTACCTCCCAACCAATTCTAGGGGTACTCTTCTTCCCCCTAATCCCCCCAAGCCACAAAGGGGCCATGCACACAATATCAGAGAATGCTAGCTCCCATCTCGCCTCGCAAGGTCTAGCTACCACTCACTACTCGAGATGGATATCCCAACTCCCACAAGAGAAACTCAGTCAAGATAAAATTTCGGCAGTGTAACGTTACACAATCCAAGTGTGATCCATAATCCTCCTCCACCATCCTTTTTATAGAGTTTTCAAGTGATTAATTTCCCAAACCCTTATTAGATTCCTTTTTCATTTATTTAATTAGGAAAAACCTCCCCATACACATCTCGTTCGATCCCCTGGTTGCACCAGAAAATCAATTTTATTTATTAATTAAATTTGCCTATTTTCCTCACCCACCTAAAAGCGTTCCTAAAAATGCTCCTCGGTGTCCCATTATTCCCTTACAATTCTTAAATGACTTATGATTTACTTAAATCTTAGTTGAGTTCATAAATAGAAAGTTCCAAAGGCTAGATTCTTTACTAAGTTAGACATTCCCCTTTTTCTTTAAGTTTCCCCTTTTCCTTAAGTTTCCCTTTTTCTTTAAGTTTCCTTTCTTATTTAAGTTCCATTTTTATTTAAGTTTTCCTTTTTCTATAACTAAAAATCATAATTAGCAAGTGTAGACAAAAACAACCATTTACCCTTTTAATAAAATTAATCCTCCATTATAATTTTTACTTTAATGATTAAAGTTTGAATTTCTTACCCCCCCTTCTTGTTACATGTCTATTTAGTTTTTCTTTGTTCACATGTTCTACTTAGACCTAGGTTTTAATTTCACTAGGTTGGGCGGCATTTTTTTTAAGGGAACTTTTAGTTATTAAACTTTACTCCTACCATCATCTATTTTAAGGTCAACCATGTCCTAAGGAGGCATATCTTTCTAAAAACTAGGTTTATTAACTTACCATAGTTAAAATCACGACGAGCCCTTCAAGACGCACTACGTGCTCCAAGGGTGCCACTCACCTCTTTCTGTTTTATTTGTGCAACGTTCCCTTCAAGACGCACTATATGCTCCAAGGGTGCCACTCGCCTCTTGACTAAATTTGGTAGACATAAAACCCCTAGAGTCAACACTCTGTCAGGTGATATTGTGGGATACTAAGGGCCTCTAAGAAATAAAGACCCTGCCTTATTGCATGCCCCTTAGAATCATCGTGAGAAACTGTCACAGTCTTCCCTCACAACATCACGGGTCTCTCAAATTTGGTAATCATTAACCTACAATTTGAGCCACTGCGGGAGTGATAGTAGGATGTGGTAGGGATGCTACCACACCTCTCCCTCAATGTCTATGGTTGTCGTGCATGACCCCTTTACTCCAAATGTGAGTCTGGTCGACAAGTTATCGTCGGCCTGCATCCATCAATGAATCATGTCAGCGATAACAATCAACATCATAATATACAATCATATGTACATATGTCACATTAACAACATTCAAAACCTAATAGACCACTCCCTGACTCGATCCAGAGTCCAAGGAGTTTCATCAATGCCTCGACATCCTCAACGTCTAGAGTCCTACACACTCAGGAGAACCTAGTCAATAGGACCTGTCGATGTAAATATAATAAAAATAACATATCATCAAATACACAATATATCATAATCATAATCCAAACAACCAATCGTTTAAAGAACCGGATCACTTGCACGCAAGTGTCCTCAAGGAATAAGTCTTCTCAGTGGAAACAAGAGCGGGATGTTACAAATATTTGTTACAACAAAAAACATTGACCACTGAACAACATAAATGGATATAGAAAATTTTCACATTTGATATGGAGATATTACATAAGAGAGGGAAAGATAACATAGTGGTCGATTCCCTCTCACAAAAAGATGAATAAGCACAAGTTTTTGCAGTATCATTAGAAATTTTGGAATGGTTGAACAAAATTTGAACTGAATACACCAAAAACACAGAGACATGTTCCATAATCAATGTTTTAAACCAATACCCCAAGTTTGAATGGAAGAATGAAATTTTATGGTATAAGGGAAGAATTTATTTGAATACCAATTCAAAATTTAAAAACAAGGTACTTCAAGAAGCCCATGATTATTCGGCGTCAGGGCACATCAGTTTTTGCAAAAAATATTATAATGCTCTTGAATCATTTTTTTGGAAAAGAATGAGTGAAGCTATTCAAAAATATGTAGCGGAATGTGACCTTATTCAAAGAAACAAGAGTGAAAATATATTAACACTCGAGATACTTGTAGCAACCCCTTCGTTACGACTAGGAAAAGCGAAGCACAATAGGTATTTTTTATTTTTTTTTGCATTAAGAATTTAACATCAACACATAATAACAATAGTGCCTAATCAATGAAATCGTAACAAAAAGATTACAAGTGAGTCACCATCGTAATCCATAATGATGTAACCAACACATCAATCAAAATTAGTAATGACATAACCATCAGTTCTTCATTGCACAAGAGAATATACATATAGTCTTAGTGTAGTTCAAAGTGTAGCTATTATGCGCTATGGTATACTATAAAGCTTATATAATTCTCTTTCATTCATTTTATAACATCAACAACACAATTTAGAACCTCTTAAAGATTGACTTTAATATGGTGGTGCACTTCGAAGATGGTTAACCATAACTCTAGAGATCAACTAAAATATTTTCCTTTAAAACCATAAATAAAAAGGGAAGGTATACAGTTAAAATGTTTCCAAATTATATGCATGCAATAATTCATTAATCTAACCCTTAAAGTGAGAAGTGTAAATTGAGAAACATTTAGCTATTATTGGGAGCTTAAGGATACGCAATTTATCAATGGAAAGTGTAATTAATTTTTAGGATGCTGAATTAAAACCAATGAATTATTCAAAATCATCTACTACAGTAAATTACATTTATATCATCAACCACTTAACCATTTAGTTTTAATGCACAGGTCACATCCTTAAAAAAAACAAACTTTACGAGCAAGTATTCTTACCACCCAATGCAGAGATAAATCAAGAACAAGTCTGGGCAAGGAATCAAACTCCGAGTGGGTAGTTTCCCGCACACACAGAGATAATAAAGGAAGGGAAAAACATAGGGATATAGCATCCACAATATAGCAAAGATTGCATGCCAATATTAGAGATTTGGAAGGGAAAAACGTAGGGATATAGCACCCACAATATCACAGAGATTGGATGCTAATATAAGATATTTGGACGGGAAAAACGCAGGAATAAAATCATCCAGAAACTCACAGATTTTCCATGCTAAGAACGGGGTTTTGAAAAACAAAATCGTAAGGATAAACACCCATAAATTCACAAATATTGAAGTAAGAAATCGCTGAGAAAAACCAAGTAAATTTCGCTAAGTATAACCAAGTAAAATCCTTGAGTAAACCAAGTAAAATTGCTGAGTATAACCAAGTAAATTTGCTGAGTAAACCAAGTAAAATTGTTGAGTTTTAAGACAACAAAAATACTAAATGTTAAAGGAAAATTACTGAGTGTTAAGATGATAAAAAGGCCGAGTATTAAAGGAAAAATCATTGACTGTTAAGACAGTAAAAACATTGAGTATTAATGGAAAAATCATTGAGTGTTAATGGAAAAATCACTGAGTGTTAAGACAATAAAAATGTTGAGAGTTAAAGGTAAAATCACTAAGTGTTAATACAATAAAAACGTTGATGGTTAAGTGGCATTATTGTTAAGAAAAGAGTTGGTAAAATCACTGTGATAAAGTTCCTAAAAATTCATAGAGAATGCATTGCCAATACAAAGATCTCAAAGGAAGAAAAAACGCAAGGATATAACACGCATAAAATTCACCGAGAATGCTTGCCCACACATAGATCTAGAAAGGAAAAATCACATTGTTGGGCGAATTCGTTCTTAGGAGCAGAGATAATTCATGATGAATTGCCAAGGAAAACACATAGATAAAAAGAAATAAATCATAGAGCCATAAGAGGTAATATCACTGGGACAATTTGTTGGGTGAATAGGAAGCAAGCACATAGATACATTATGATAAATTTCACAGAGAAAAAAAAATGAATCCCTGGTAAAAAGTAGCAAATCACCTAGTAGAAAAAGTGAAAACACAGAGAACAAAATTCGTTGAGGCTATAAAATCCACTAAAAATTTGTATAGGGTACATCTGTAATGGAAATGCTGAAGGGAAAAGGACATCCGAAAAAATCATTTTTAATCTAATTACATCTTACCAAAATTTCCTGGACCATCAATATTCTAGATACATCTCACAGAAAAATAAATGTCGCAACCAAATTTATTTCAACGAAGTTTAAAGCTTTTACATCTTAAATCTGAATACAATACAATACTAAATAAATACCGTATCCAACAATGAGAAGTTGAATATGTTCTCCCACACTTGCGCTCCGTCTAGCTCCCCGCTTGCTAACCATGAAGACTTCACCGGTACCTCCCATCCAAAGCTAGGGGTACTCTTCTTCCCGCTTAGCCCCCCAAGTTGCAAAGGGGCCATGCACAAACACAACTAGAATACTCTATCTCCCAATTCGCCTCAAAAGGTAGAGCTACCACTCTCTCTCTCGAGTTGGGTGTCCCAACTCTCACAAGTAAAACCAATCATAATTTCTGCAACATAACCTTACTCATAATCCGTGATTCCCTTTCCTCCTCCCAACCGTTTATTTTATAGAATTTTTCTTAGTGAAAACTTCCCATTTGCACATTTAATTTGTTTTTTTATTAATTTAATTAGGAATTATTCCCCCTATTTGACCCCTCATTAGTTAATTACAAAATTATCTTTTAGTCTTCTCACTAATCTTAGACTTAGGCTTAGTTACATTTTATTTGCACGAGATTATACCCTTAGGGATTATGCTTAATAAATTCATTCTATAGTTAATTAATTAATAAATAAATAAATTTGGCAGGTGCTCAAGATTTTAAGGTTTAAGATTCGCTCAAATTTTCTAGGTCACCTAGATTCATTGAATCATTTTTTTATACCACGATGTGCCCTTCAAGACACACTTTGTGGGCAAGGGGTGCCACTCTCCTTTGATTCAAATTTTAATTATGCAATGTGCCCTTCAAGATGCACTACGTGCTCCAATGGTGAAACTCACCTTTGAATGGTTTTGGTAGTAGTCCAACCCTTGGAGTCAATACTCCATTCAAGCGACCTTGTGAGAGACTAAGGGCCTCTAAGGAATACGGAACCTGCGTTATTGTGTGCCTTTTAGAATATTCATGAGTGAGTGTCTCATTATTCCCTCACAACATCGTGGATCTCTTGAACTAGGTAATCGTTAACCTACAATTTGAGCCATGACGAGAGTGCTAGTAGGATGTGACAAGGCTGTTGCAAAACCTCTCCCTCAATATCTGGTTGCTATGCATGGCCCTTTACTCCTTATGTGAGTCTGGTTAGAAAACAATCGTCAGCCTGCATCTATCAATGGAATTCTGTCATTGATCCATAAACAACATCATAATATACCTGATCATATGTCACATATGCATAAATAAAAGTACCCAAACTAATACAGTCTGTTATCTCCCAAAATAGCATCGTCATTTTGATAGATAGAATGAGTCGAAAAATTCATTTTTGTGAGTCTTGGCCTTAAAAATTTGAAATCTCAGCTTTCGGCGGTTAAGCTGGTCTGGAGAACGACTAGTTAACCACCGAAAGCCGATTGTTTCGGTGGATAAGAGGCACATGTCTTGAAGTTCTTAACCACTGAAAGCCCTCTTATGTTTAAAACTTAAACTCCCCTCGCTCTTGCACTCTCCAATGTCAAGCTACATGCCATATTCATCTTCGGCAAATGACAAGATTCTTGACAGATTAGATTATGACAGATGGTTGTTCTTTAGACGTCTTTGTGTTGACAGGTGGCCCTTAGAGGAAACGGAACAGTTGCGTCAGGCTTTGAAAAGCTAAAATTCAATTTGGCAGCAAAGTAGCAGTGATCAACTCGGATCCCGCAAATGATTCTTCACCCGATGAATGTGCTGTCAACATTGAGGATCTAATCGAGATCGTGGCTAAACATGGACTAGGCACCAATGAATACCTCATTTATTACATGGATTTCTTGGAGAAGAATATAGACTGGTTGCAGTTTAAGCCGAAACCCCTTGTGAAAGATCATTACTTTCTCTTCGACTTTCCGGGCAGGTTGAAGCTCTTCACCCTTCATTTAAATGCCAAGAAAATAGAGGAGGTGTATCGGGATGCTGTTCAARAACTAYKTGGACAGGGAKACCACTCTYGAGGTASSAATATGAGACATTCAGGTCGAAGAMTCGTGACACTACCTGATCATGGTGTGCAAGGCCCARCAGTGGCRCCTTATATAGCAGGTGCGCAGATGGTTCCATTTCCACATACAGGTGGTACTCTRAAAAAAAAACTTTTATTGCATGCCTGTRCAAAGCAATGTGAGCATGAATTAAAACCTGGACAGGGACACCCGAAAATTGTGAGATAGGATCTGTACAGGGAGAACGCTTAGACATCCCACACCTGATYGCAGCTTCCGGAGTYCTGCCACGCAACATCATTTTCCGGGTGCACAAATGGATTCATTTCAGCATATAGGTAGTATGAAACCCCAAGTGAGGACACATGGTTTCAATAGCCAAGATTCCAGGTTTACAGCCAAGGCCCATTTTTGATGACAGGCCTCTGCCAATGCCTTTATCGCATAGGCCTTCTGATGATAGTCGTCTGACTCTTGGGCCGTAAGGAGGTCTTGGTAAGGGAATGGCAGTTAGGGAACGACCTCTGATATCTAGTGAGAGAAATAGGAAAATGAAAATGGGTCCAGTGTCTGGTTACGGTTCTACAAATCTTGTTCAGATTCCGTTTGATGAACAAGATAAAAGCTTATCAAGAATTCATGTTGCAGAAAAGCCTTTGCATACAAAGCCAAGGAAGAATTTTCAGCTACAATTTCTACAACAAAGGACGCAGAAGATACCCTACTCCAGAGATGCTTGATTGGGCATTCCTTTGGATTTTAATAAAGAGAGATAAGATCTGCGCATTTGGAATGCTTGATCTTATGATCGATGATACAGGTGTCAAGATTGTGCAGGTGTTGAGTTGTTGTCAAATTGCAGGGTTTAAGACGTTGATGTTCAATGCCTATCATTACACATCAAGAGCCAGGTAGTAAAATGTG
>SNQJ01S0017832.1:262277-294867 GCA_010110895.2 Picea sitchensis | reverse complement strand
CCTTTTATCTTCGTAAGTAGCGAAGAAATCTGGACCGTCCATTTATAGGACACGTGGCTGCCGGTAAGCATTTCGACGTTTCGGTACCCGGGAAGACAAAGGGGAAGAACCCTGATCATCGCGAGTCGTGAAACCCCAATAACTGAAACCCTGAAATAGTTTAAGGAATGGATGAGATAGGATAGTTCGACATTTCGGTACCCGGGAAAACCTAGGAGTGAGACTTCTTGTCATTACCCATCGCGAAATCCCGAAGTATGAGATCCGGAAAAGGTCTAGCGTGGGTAAGCCTTGGTGTTTCGGTGTTTTGGCAACCGGGAAACCCAAGGGTCAGTCTTCTTGTACACGTCAGTCCCGAAATCCCAATGGGTGAAGTTCCGAAAGAACAATACGCGGAGAGGTTACGAGACTTCGGCACTTCGGAAATCAGAATGCTCAAGGGCGTACTCCCTTGTACTCGCATCTCCCAAACTCTCGACTTGGGAAGTCCCGAAATGGCTTAACACGGATGGTATTTGGTGTGTTAGTGTTTTGGCACCCGGGATACCTGACAGTAAGTTTGCTTATGCTCACCAGTCCCGAAAACCCGGTCTGCGAATTCCCGGAATGGACTGAGTGACACATATATACAACTATACGTATGTTAAGGTTTCAGAATTTCGATTCCCGGGAAACCTAAATGCGAGACCTCCTGTCGTTTCATATCCTGAATTCCCGATGGCGGAAATCTCGAAACATGGAAGTATGTTTAGAGTTAGTAATTCGGAGTTCGGCTCTCGGAAGACCCCGATGTGAGACTTTCTGTCATCGCATCCCCTGAACTCTCGACTTGCGAAATCTCAATAGGCGAAGTGCCGAAATGGATTCGCACACATGGTTTTGGTGTTTCAGCTTTCCGGTGCCTGGGACTCTCAAGGGTCAGTTTTCCTCGTAATTCGCTAGCCACGAAATTCCAATGGATGAAACCTCGAAATGAACAAGGGAATACCTGTATCACGATTTCCCGTATTGCGAAAGTCGATGAGTACCCTTCGATAAGGCCTATGGACATAACCGTCGATCATATGAGTGCGGATAAGGGATGACAGGATTTGTATCAGGTCCCGTAGGGACTCGTGGAAATTCTATCCCTCGGAGAAAAGAAGAAAAGGCCGGAAATTTTTAAATTCTGTAGTGGGTGTGTTACAGGAGGCCCGCGAGCTCAACCCTGAGACCTCCCCCTATCCAACGCCTTATAATAGCATCCACCACTGTTGGGCCAACGAAATCCGTTGGTTAGTCTGCTCGACACTTCACTTAAATCTTGAGTCTACCCACGGACGGGAGGAGGGCGCTCGATGGTATGGTCGAGCACAAATTTTGAGATACAATACAGAGAATTAATTGCAGGGATCATGCACAAAAACTGTGACGAGATTTCTTAAGGGTCTGGAAGTGCCAAAGTCATATTGAGGTGTGGAGACAATCATTTTTGGGTAATTCGACGCCACAAATTCAATGGTGCTATATGTTTTCTGATCTGAGCAAAACTTCTACAACTTAATTCTTGAATGAGGTATACTTATGTATTTTGCCAAATTCTTTAGCTGAGTTAATAAAAAGGCCTACCCATTTGAGAGCAGTTCTCGAAGACGTAGTCCACCAGGGACGAACTCCGTTATCAATTTTTTGTGTTCATATTTGATGCTTATGTCTTTTCATTATTGAGATTTTCCTTCTTTATGGTGCACTTTAATTTATGCTCATTTAATACAATTCTTTATAAGTCACTTCAATGAAAAGATCCCAGATCAACAAACCACCGCGATACTTGAGCACTAGATGTTGCTTATAATCTTTGATACCCAACTTGGTGCACAAGGTATGGAAGATATTTGTGAACTCTTGCACTGCTTGGATTCTTTCTTGCTGCAATGTGGTCCATTTTGTATACAAGTCGTCATAACTTCTGACAAGGTAGTATTGTTCTTTAATAACATCCCTGAAGGACTCCCAAGTGATTGCGACTGTAAATAATGAGTGTTCCTCTGTTTCCTTTTGCTCACATAAAGTTTCCCACCAATATTTGACATGGGGAATGGATTTGAGGAGCACAAAAGTTATATTTTCTCTATTCGAAAAGTTATGGACAAAAAAATACCCTTCTAGTAGATTCAACCATTTATCTACAATATCTGCATCTATTTGACCTTCAAATATAGGAATATCAAAGTTTATTTGTACCTTGAAAGGGGTGGCACCTCCGCTCGAGGAAGATGCGTCGCCTGTTGGTAGTAGCGGAAGGATTTGCACAAAACTATCCATCATATCATTCCTTTGTTGCGTGAGGGATTCCTCGAGCAACATTTTGAAAGGATCTCATATCCCATCGTATTTATTTTCTCCCGCCATGAGAGGTCGCTTGGGCGTGTGAGAGCTTTTTTCCTCAAGAGAAATAAGCTCGAGACTCAATTCTTTGTACCCTGACTTTGTCGGGGACATGCATTAAGAATGCCAAGGAGCAGACCGCTCTGATATCACTGATCCAGATTTTACGAGCAAAACGAAATGAATACAGATTATTATTATGCTTAACACAGAAGCACAAGGAACAATAACAAAGATACAATAAAATTGGCTTCTATTCAATAAAGAAATATGCTAAAACTGTAAAATGCAGGCTGGAAACAAGCTTGCTAGAATGGTGGCGACTTATCTCTGAGAAGAGATCTGATGATTGCACTCATTCAAAAGAAGATGGTTACAATGAGGCTCTCCAAGCCTTTTACAACAAACAGGAATGCAAAAACCCTAGACATCCAAAAATCTAACCCTAGGAGATGAAGTGCCAAAAGTCATGTGGGCCTCGTTGGGGTAAGTTAGTACATCAAATTCTCGGGGTCATAACTTTTGCATACGATCTCCGTTTTAGGTGCACGATAGCTCATTGGAAAGGTCTATCCGAGGACTACAGGTTATCGACTATGCCACTAGCGTACCAGACTATCTCATTGGTGTAGAAACAACTCGACTTACTAGACCATCTCATTGGAGTAGCCTATAGCTTGACATATAGCCTACAACTTGGCATGAAGCCTACAACTTGGCACAAGGCCTACAACTTGGCACAAGGCCTACAACTCAGCATGAAGCCTACAACTTAGCACAAGGCCTACAACTTGACACAAAGGCCTACAACTCGACACGAAGCCTACAACTCACTAGAGAAAACTAGAGCTGCACCTCGTAGTGTGTGTCACCATCATCATCATGGGTTATACCCACATGATGTGCTCATCCATGGCTACACCCATGTTGTGAGTATCATCATCACTATCATCATCATATGGTAGCAATCTGGCATCAAAACATATCATCACAATATCCATAAGCCTCATTTAGCTATATTAATGATCCATCTCCACCACCATGTGTCTAGCACCTCGGGTCATTCTTGTCCCATGACAAGAATCATGACCTCATCAGAGCCACTTTCACCTCATAGTTGATCCTCTCATATGATCACTCCGTGAATGCATTTAGTTTGATGTTACCAGACACATGTTTCTAGCACCTTGGGTCATTCTTGTCCCACGACAAGAATTATGACCACATCAGAGCCATAAACACCTCATGGTGATCCTCTCATAGGATCACTCCATGAATGCATTCAACTCTATGCTATCAGACATGTGGAATTGCACCTCAAGCACCTTGAGTCTTCAATTCGTCGAAGACTACGTCAGGGCACATCTACTCTGGATGTAGATGTTCCCTTTCTCCCCTGGTCTGCAACCCAGTTCTTGTGGAGATAGAGTCGGCCCGATGATTATCGGGGCTACTCACCTACTCATGAGTTAACTACTCACCTACTCGTGAGAGTTTCAAGGCCCGATGCAATTCACACATAGGAGATTTAGCAGCAACTCGAATCTCCAGTTCTACGAGGATTACATTTGGGCCTATTCCCACATGATCAAGTCCATCTTATCAATCTTGGAATATCGACACGATGCTGCAATCATCAATACCCCCCCAGGGAAACATTTGCATTCCTTCCAAGCTTGTCCCAAACAAAGGCTTAGTGAAAATGTCAACTATATGCTCATCTATGGATAAGTGATGGAGCCTCACTACTCCTTCCTGCACCATGTCTCTGGTGAAGTCCTGCAATATCCTTTATCTCAAATTTTGAAGTCAACTCCCTCTATCCGAGAGAATCCTCAGGCCACAATTTCGTCTGCTGCATGCCCCTTTGCATCTTGCAAATTATCACAAAACCTTGCTTCTTCCTAATCATTGACTCCCTCTGAGACTAACTCTCTCTCAAACTTATCTCTTATGACCTGCCCGAAACAAGAAACAAGAAAACAAAATCTCCATGACATCCTTCATGGGAGATGTCCTTCATGGAGTCTAGCTCAATAATCAAGAACATCTCCTAAAGGAGATCAACTTCATCTTGTAAATAATAAGCATTTACTAAGTGGTAATTGTATCAATATTCAAATGTTACTAAATATTTGACAACGATAGCAATAATAGAACTTAAAAGATTGCTATTGTCCTGAACTTAAAATATCAAACATGGTATGCAAACCCGGAGTCTAGCTATGGTCCTGCTTGAGTTTCTTCTGAGACAAGTATTCTTTCCAACCTATCCCATGTACTTAAGATAATATGTTTTCGTGACAGAAATCCGAGTTAGAGAATATAATGCAAATAAACTCTAAAATCTCAAGATTAATCAATATAAAACTTTGGCTAAATTCAACTTATAGATTTAACTTTGAYCATAGGTTAGTATAATAATCATAACTTCAATAGATAAAAAATATAACTAGATGTTCATAAGATCACAATAATGCCATAACAACTAGAGACATATCAAAACAATCAAACCTGGAGTATGATGTTCCTCCCTCTGGGTCTATGATTGCTGCTTGGACAAAAAATCCCTTCTCATGCAAAGACACCCTTAAGATAATGATGCAGTTTAAACATATACAAGTACATACCTCCAGAAGCAACGGTAAGCAATGACACCATTCGACAACAACGACAAGCAGTGACAACTTCAACTTGACAGATCAACAATCTGAGAACACCAATAGGTGCACTAGGATAGGGTGCATTGATCTAGGGAAAGATCAACCTCAACATCCTCCAATATATATTGGTCAACAATCTTGAGAAGGAAAATTGTGTAGCGACAAACTGCAGTGGCAACTACAAMAACAAGGATAGAAACTCTAAAAATTTAAACTTGTCAAAACTGCAATATGACAACACCAGGAGGTGCRTTGGGTTAGGGCGCACTAGGATAACCAAAAATTAGTCCCAACACTTCACATAAATTTTCATTGCAACTGRTACTATGACTGGTGTTGGAACTRCAACTAGTGTTGCAATTGGAACTGTAACTGGCACTGCAACTGGTGCCACAACTGGCTTGACAAAGAGTTGTGGATCTATCTTCTAGTGGTTARATTGTTCCGAAGGTGGTGTGGGCTAATAACCTGTTAGAATAATGTTGATGTGCTCATTTCACCATAGACAATGCTACACCATTGTCACCCATCCATATGCATAAAGACACCCCCGAGCACCTTAACCTTTGACAGAAAGAATGATTCTGGGAAACCACACCATAATCCACAAATGACCAAGAGAGAGCGCACCTTCTCCAAAGGTAGCGCACACGATAAAGATACCAGAAAGACTGAACAAGAGAAAATTGCCCAACTGCAGCTGCTGCTGCTCCTCCAAACTTGTGCCTTATTTTTGGTTTTCTGGGTGAGAGTGAGTGTACAAATGAGCCAAGATGTCCTATATTTATACTTATCTGTTTAGTGACTTTTCTGACTGGGCCAACCTGACTTTTTGGTAATTATATTTTTTGTTTATCTTTTTCATGTGGAGCCGACTAGTTTTTCTGGAGGATAATACCTTAATATTATATATTTTGCTGAGCCGACTTGTCTTCTAGGGTTTTCACACATCTATTTAGGCTTTCTCTTGCTTCTGAAATATTCTATTCTAGTCAAAGGTTACATATGGAGGTTAATACCTCCCGCAACTACCATAATATGAACAATTGATTGAGTAGAGACTACTAGTGGGATGCTTGGTAGTAAGGCTATATAATTTGACACTCTTCTTGCACATGAAAGTCTTAATAAGATGGGTTTCCCAAGGGACTATTTAGCAGAGAAGGGGATGCATGGGCTCGGAAGGGTGAGTGCGGAAAGAAAAAAGTAGCTTAAATGAATCTACAGTGAGAGATTCACGCGGCATGCTTGTTGGAATAAAAAAGGGCGTGTCAAACAAGACACTGAGATGAACTCTTTCCCATGTAATCCTTGTGAAGTAGAGAAATATTCATACAAAGAGGTATTAGATTAGAATTGCATACATATTTTTTGTTATGAATATACATGCTTACATTATGGAATTGAAAATTCTTGTGAATGGGAGAATTGTTGCATAAAATGGCTATAACATGCATGCTTTCTTGATGATTATTATAGGCATAGTTAAAATGAAGACATGGTTTTATTCTTGGAAAGAAGAACATTGAGGATGATTCTATTCCAGGGGGAGGAATGTAATATATATGCTATATGAGTATCGACCACAATGTGTAGGTATATGGTAAGTTGGGTAAGTAAATTACCCTTTGATTATATTTGAGTTGATATTTAATAATATAAACTAATAAATAGGTGCACTTGGAGTTATATCTCCGGAGTGCACCATGGGGGAAATGAACCAATGAGAGGGGAAATAGGGGTGAGTCCAATAAATATTATTTTATTTGAGTTGACAAGTGTCTAGTTCCTAAAGATTTTGTTTTATGTCCCTATGTGTTTATATCCAAAGTTTATGGAAGGGCACATATTCTTCATGCAAGCCTTGGGAGGGTTATTCTCTCAATCTTGGGGAAAAACCATGAATTCATTCTACCATTCACATATGATGGAGAGTTGACGATGGGTGTGATGGAATGTTGGTGCTAGAATATGCATGTTGCCATGAAAGATATGTTGCTACCATAGTTTTTCTACCTATATAGGCCATGAATGAGTTATGGGTAAAAGTTATAGTGATAATTCCTTAGTTTCCAATAATTGACATTTCCTGGCTAATTTGTGTTACAACAATGGATGGAAGTGGGATATCCCAAGGGACTGTTTAGTAGTGAAGGGGATTCCATTCCTTAAGTTGAACATGCTTGAGCGAGAAAGAGACGCTAGTGAGTGGCATACCTACTGTAAAATAAATATGATGAAATGTTATTTCCCTGGCTAAGATGTTTATATAAGGGGATGAGTGAGTGACATACCTACTGTAAAATAAATATGATGAAATGTTATTTCCCTGGCTAAGATGTTTATATAAGGGGATAAGATGTTTATGTTTAAATCCATAGCTAGTAAATTCACCCTTTTTCTTTGATTTCTTGGCATGAGGGTGGTACCTGCTTGAGATGGTGCCTATGGTGGGAGGGAAAATGATCCCATGGAGCTATATCCCTAAATGAAACTCATAACAAATAAGTATTTGGTCTTATTAATTATATTTTTGATGGTTAATGCTTGTGGTTGCTATTTTAAATGAGTAATATTAAAGTATGCAGATTTTCACAGTTCCTCACAATGTTGTTTGTAATTCTGGAAATAAACTGTGTATGGAGTTTTTGAAACGTCCAACGTTTCGAGTGGACACTCCACACATCATCAGGGACTGCTCACAGTCCCTGATGATGTGTGGAGTGTCCACTTGAAACATTGGACGTTTCAAAAACTCTATACACGGTTTCACAGTCCCTGATGATGTGTGGAGTGTCCACTCGAAATGTTGGACATTTCAAAAACTCTATACATGATTTATTTCCAGAATTACAAACAACATAATGAGTAATATGTATGTATTTGGTGAAGTTACAAGGATGGAAATTAGTATGGGTCGAGGAAGAAAATTCTAGGCTTGGCATTTATTTATATGTTAATCATAAAATCCATTACAACTGTATTTGTAATGTAGTGGGCATAATTATTCCTCTATGTTGTAAATTAATTTTCAGCTATGTACAATGGATATAATGGGTTTTGTGGATATCTGAGAAGAGACCAAAATCATGAAGGATATGTAATTGTTTTATGGGGAAATTGATTGAACATGTATGTTATAGTTTCCCATGTATCAGTGGTAATTCTATAATCGAAAACTACATTTCAAGAGATGAAATGGTTGAATGCATTCATGGGTGATTGATGAATTTGTCATGCACAATGCTAATTCTGTTGAATACCATGTAATAATGTTGAATATAGCTTAATTAGATGACCATAACACTTAGACCCACCCCTAAAAAAATGTAAAAGAATGCGTGGAGGGATATTTCTAGTAATAAAGTTTTTAGATGTGTTGGCCTCTAATGTTGAAGGCTAAACTCCTACCTAAGGTTGGTTATAATGAAAATGGATATACACCATGGGTAATTGTAAGCTATTTGTTATGAAGCTATATATGATGTGGTAATCTATGATGATAGAATAGTAAAACTTGACTTAGAGTTCGTATGAATGATCATTGCATTGTAATACGAGAGTCTCAAGGTTTGTAGTGTACACATTTGCATCACGGTTTAAAGAAATGTTCAAAGTATAAGGAGATTTCTATGTGAGCCGAGAACTTTGGGAAAAGATATATGTAAAGACTACGTTAATCTTATACTTGGATTTAAGTAAACTAGGTAATTCTAGGAACAATCCGATGAAATTAATGCCTCCATTTATGAGCAATGCCTACTATTTTTTTGGGCGTGTATGAATTTAGTGATGAGTAGAGGGCGATCCCTTTAATTTATTTTAACATCTTACATGAACGAAATTTTATCTAACTATGAGATAATCTCAAGATTGTATTCAAGAAATAGAGTGTGTATGATATTTTAGGTCACCTTCTACAATGAGAGAAAAAAGCCCATTTGTGCATTAGGAATAATTTCATTTCACAAACCTATGATGAATTCAAAACAATGGATTTGACAAGAGTATCAAATAACTATAAGAGTGTTTAATATCATTAGGAGAAATTTGAGGTTTAAAATGGTTTTCTAAGGAAAATAATAAAATATTAATTGAAATAATAAAAAGGAGTTATGAATTTTCAAAGGGAAAGAAAAAAAACTATTTTTATATATCATATTATCAACTTATCTCCTTATATGTTTACTCAAATTTCAAGTGTAGGTATTCATTGGATGCAAAATTAAATTCCGCATCCAACGAGTACCCACTATGCATACTTTGATAGGGCACAATGAAATAAATTGGAAATACATGAGAAAAACATGTACATTTTTCTCATGTATTTTCAATTTATTTAACTGTGGGTCCATCAAAAGTATGCAGAGTGGATGCTCATTGGATGCATAATTTAATTTCACATCCAAATGAGTGCCTACACTTGAAATTTGAGTAAACCTATAAAGAGATAAGTCAACATGCAATTAAAAAAATCGTTTTAGCTTTATGGTTAACATCATCATCTTGAATCCTGAATCCTATTGGTTCTTTTAAAATTTATTTTGAATGTACATTTTTTTGTTTTTGTTTTGAGACCTTTTTTTTACCTCAAAATTCCCTTCTAAAAGTGGTTGTAATTAATTTTAGAGAAGCTACATTTCTCAGTACAAATTCTAAAATTGGAGGGAAATGTAAGAAGCAGAATAGTAATAAGAAAACATATGTAAAAACATATCAGGAGATTCCAAAGAGAACCATTTGGAGGAGGTTCCAAAGAGAACCATTTGGAGGTTGGCATTAGTGAAAACACTCTACATATTAATTTATTTTGTGTCTTGAATGAAATATATGCAAAAGATAAAATATTAGGAGGCTCCAAATGGAACCATATTGAGGTTGGTATTAGTGAAAAAACTTTGCATTTTCATTTATTTTGTGTCATGAATGGAATATTTAGGAAATAGCCTTATTTTAGCTAACTAATAGGATTTACTCATTTGATATAATGATTTAGAGATTTTATTTTGTTAAATTGTGTATTACAACAATCCATTTTTCAAGAAAATGATTCTCACGAGAATGGATAAACACGTGGAAATATCTACATACCTAATGTTAGTAAGGTTTCTAGGGTTCAAGAAGTTAGCAATGAAATTTTTTTAGGTGGCTTTGATGATGCCGACAATGATGATGAAGTGAATCTCGTAATGAGCATGTTGATGTAACATAGTTCCTTAACTATTTTTGCTACAATTTTTCTTGTTTGATATGTAGGTTTTACAAATTTTCACATCACTCCCAATAAGGCACATTGTTGGAATCCATATTGAATTCATTATACACATGATGAAAGGATATTGAGTTAAAAATAATCAAGTAGTTTTTGATCTCATCGAAAATGTGGGAAAGAACTAGATTTTTTATTCTACTAGAGTTGCATCCACTTGATTACAATTTTAGAGTCTCCAAACAACTCCAATTTTTGAATTACATGTTGCGCTACTAATTCAAGGAGAATTTGTATTGCAAATAGTTCTACATAATTATTCAAGCCTTGTCCTAGACCTACTTTGAAGTTTATAAAATGCAATTTCACTAAAGTGGATTCTACATCTTGCTTTACTGTTCTTTGGGACTCCTCGACTAGCCCCATAAAAAAATCCCCAAGCTCAAGGGTCCAAACTTGTCTAGTTGAGGGGAATTAGTTGCCTTGGAGCTAGATATTTTTGAATAGTTTTGAAACTTAGAAAAATAGATTTGGATTAAGTGGCACATTGAATTGGAGGAATGTGTTTATCCTCAAAGATACTTGAGTTCTTGGCCAACCATATTCCTTAATAAATGATTAAAATGAGTCCCTTTAACTCTTTAAATGATGGGTTTTAAGTCCAAATCCTAAGACACTCCTAAACAAAAAATCCAACAATCCTTCTTAACTGTCAAGGATTCCACTTCATTCCATGTCTCTCTAGAGTAGGGACTAGGGACTAGTGATGGGAAGGTGAGTAATATTTTATTCATTGGATTTGCAGAGCACACATCTACACCTAATTTTGTTTGGATTATTTAAGTTAATGCATTTTTCTTCATTGCCAATGACATAAAAAGTCTAGATTTTAATGGTTCTCTAATATTTTATATATCCTTCCACCACCATTGAGATTCTTTTTCCGTTATAGGATTAAACATAGCTTTATAACCTAGTTTTGGGGTGTATATTCATGAAGTGGGGTTCTTAGACCAGACCAACTCATGCTTTGAATCTTGTATTCTCACATGGCTTAATTTAAGCCTAGCTAAGTAAGCATTCCACTCAACATGATCATTTCCTTCTAGCCCTAGCTAGTAGGCCTTCTTCCAATATTGTTTCCATATGGTGGAGGTGTCTAGAGAAGCAACTGGAGATAGAGTATGGATGCCTCCCTTCTCTATGTAGGGCATTGATTACCACATCTAACAACTTGAATGCTTTGCCACTACCTACCCAAGGATCAATTCCAATGTTCACTTTGTCACCTTTACATACTTTCTAGACAAGCTTCAGTTCCATACTAGAGGAAAGGTCCAAACTATTGCTTTCCAAAATATTGATACATTTGTATAGATATAAATGGGATTCTAATCCAATCTTCTAGACTATTAGGAGAAATATATTTTTGAATTAGAATTTTTATTCCTTAAACCATTCTTTGAGATTAGTCTCCATACAATATTAACAGCTAGGGATTTCTCGAACTAAAAAGTATATTTTGACCCCCATCGTCCCAATTCCTTTGCTTTGAATATATGCTACCATTCACAAGGGCTATTCCATCTTTATCCTTATTTCCTGACCATAGATATTTGACGTGTTCCATTTTAATCTTTTCTGGGATACCTTTTGGGATAAAGACTATTCTATGCCAATATACAAGGATAACTTCTAAAAGTGACTTTACAAGCATTAGCCTACCACTCCTACACATCCATCTATTGCACCAATGATTTATTCTGATTTTCACTTTTGAGAGTAACCAATTCCAGTAACTTTTCCCACTATTTTTAGGATTTAAATGAAATCCTAGATATTTGAAACCATGCATAAAATCAATAAAAGAGAAGGGGATAATTTGAATAATTTCACTTATCATTAACTCTTCTATCCCAAAAAAACAAATGGAATATTTAGGATGTTCACTAATATGTTTTTTGTAGTACAATGAGATCTAGAATATATTGCAAATATATTCCATTCCTTCTAGACCCATCCCCAAAATAAACATCATTAACAAAAAAAAGAAGATGTGTTAGCAAATATTTTCCATTCCTTCTAGACCCATCCCAAAATAAACATCATTAACAAAAAAGAAGATGTGTTAGATGTAGGTTCCTATGTATTTGGATTCACTTTAAAATCCCTATCCTTTTTACTTTTGATATGGTTTTGATAAGCCCCCTTTGCTACAATAACAAAGAGAAGTGGAGCCATAGGGAAAGGGATACAATAACAAAGAGAAGCAGAGCCATAGGGAACCTTCTAGACCCATCCCAAAATAAACATCATTAACAAAAAGGAAGATGTGTTAGATGTAGGTTCCTATGTATTTGGATTCACTTTAAAATCCCTATCCTTTTTACTTTTGATATGGTTTTGATAAGCCCCCTTTGCTACAATAACAAAGAGAAGTGGAGCCATAGGGAAAGGGATACAATAACAAAGAGAAGCAGAGCCATAGGGAAACCTTGTCTTAGACCCTTGGTGAGTCAAAAAAAGGAGAGGTTGATGCATTAATAAGAAGAACAAAAGAAATAGAAGAAAGTTAGTTCATTATCCAATTTACCAAATGAATATTAATCCAATATGGATAATAATTAATATTAAATAGATACAATCGACCTTATCATATGCCTTCAAGAGATCTTACTATATAGCCATAGTTGAAATTTTATTGGTCTGGATAGAATTCATACCTTCTTGCATAGCTCCAATTGCATCATGAGTTTATCTACTTGGTAGAAAACCAAATTGTTGAGTAGATATTGATTATTCCTAGAAGGTGTTGATCCTTAAAGCAATTTTTTTTATATGATATTATAGATGCATTTTTCTACGATATTATAGATGCACTTGCAATGGGCTATAGGTATATAATCATCAAAAGAGATTGGGGTGTCTTTTTTTGGAATAAGAACCAAAAAATAGAGTTGAAATCACCTAGGATCCTCATAGAGGTTCTATATTCTTCTACAACCATTAGAAGGTAATCTCCACTTAAATCACAGAACCTTAGAAATAATTATATGGTCTAGCCATCTTACCCTAAACTTTTGTCATTTTTGAAGGTTAACAACATTGATTTGAGTTCCATTGATTAGAGTTCTTCCTTCGAGACTAGTTCTAGTAGCCTTTCATTATCCTCTTCTCTCACAAAGTTAGGAAAACAGGATGGCATGTTAACTACTTTAATCTACTATGTTATTTTGATTTAGGGATTCATAGATTCCTTCAAAATGAGCTACACCCAATTCTGTTATTTCTTTGAAGGATTTAGCTTTTGAGCCTTCCTATTTTGACAATTATTAGATTGTATGGATGTCCTTTCTACAATTTTCAAATTTAAGGAAAAATTTGGTATTCTGATTACCTTGAGCCAACTAGATTACTCTACCTTTTTGTCTCCAAGTTACCTCTTATCTACTAACAATTTCCTCCTCTTTTGTTCCAATGACTCAAGAATTTACCATCTAGACTATAATACTATCATGTAATATTTGATTGATTGTTAATATAGCTCATAATTAATATGCAACTATCTTTGTGAAGGAAGAGGATATTGGAACATTTATCGTCATGGCAACATATATTGTTAATATAGCTTATAATTAATATGCAACTATCTTTGTGAAGGAAGAGGATATTGGAACATTTATCGTCATGGCAACATATATTGTTAATATAGCTCATAATTAATATGCAACTATCTTTGTGAAGGAAGAGGATATTGGAACATTTATCATCAAGGCAACGGATATTGGAACTATTTTTATTTATTTATTATTATTATTATTGGAGGGTTTACACTACAAACTATGATGGGTTGTTGTCTTTCCTTTTTCTTATGCATTCTTTTACGTGATTGCAAAATATTATCTAAATGTAATTGCACAATATTATCTAACAAGGTGTTCTATAGAAATTCATTTTCAATGGAATGTTTTGGTTCTTTGTTATGTTCATTTGTGGTTCGTTTTATTCTATTTCCTCCTATGATTATATAATTCTATGTTGTCATGTTTATAAAGCTCTTACCTAACATGCAATTTATAATACTAATTTTAACTATGTTTGTATGCTAAAATCTAGGTTGAACTTTCCATCAACTGTATCATGTTTATGGAGCTCCTACATGAATATGGCATTTAATAATACTAGTTTTAATGTTGTTTTTATCCTAAAGTTTAGATTAAACTTTCTATTAAGGAAAATGTCTGTCGCAAAATAGTGAGGTTGCACTATGATAAGGGGAATGGGCGTGTTGGAATATTGTGAAGGATTTATGAGTGTCTTAGATAAAATATGACAAGGATAAATATGTTATATCTCTAACAAAGATTTAAAGGTGTTTCTTGGCACATTAAAACAAATATGGTGGATACAATTTACTAAGAATTACTAACATTTAAATATGGTTTGGAAATAAGATTTGTTTGTCTCACAAAAACGAGGTTTAGATTTTTAAAATAATTTTTTATAATTTAACATGAATTTTTTTTATAATTTTTTATAATTTAATGTGATTTTTTTTTTATGAACTTGAATTTTGAATTTTATTTTTTGGACTAACTTTAAATTTCAATAATTCAATTGAATAATATTTTTTTTTTTCACCATGTTAACCATACTATAAGAATAGGGCATTCTAATTTTCTTATTAGACAATACCTTTCTAGTATTTGTTATATTTAGTATACAAAGTATTATTTATTCCATTCAAATGGCATGGTGCTTATAATTATCTTGGTTTAACGTAGTTATGTTTAAGAATTTGCTTAAAAATAAGGTGTTTTTCTTATATTTTTGTATTTTTGTAAAGAGTTCAAAATATTTAAATGTTAAATAGTTCAGAATATTTAGATTTTTTTTTAACAATTCACAATTGCAATATTAATATGATTAGAAATTGCAATATTAATATGATTAGAATTACATTTTATCTATTATTGTGTCATTTAAAACATTACACATTTTCCCTTTGTGACCTTTATGGATTTAAAGGCTTTTAACTACAAGGATAAACCATGTAAGCCTACCATTATTACAAAGTTAATATTGATTTGTCACTTGGTATTATTAGTCATGTATAAGACAATATATAATAGGCAACACTAAGTGTACTTACAATAAGATCTATTGGGGAACTATCAAGTGTGATTACAACAATATTTAATATTTGAGTTGATGATAATAAGTGTCTAACCACTAAAAAAATCCAAGAAAAGCTGAATTTTTCCACTAAAAAATCCAAGAAAAGCTGAATTTTTCCAACTTACTTGACAAGGAAAAGGAAATTGATTTATTTTGAATGTTATTTTCTTAAAGATATAACCTTTATACTAAAAGGTAAGACAAATATACTCATTTTTATCTTGTATTATCAATTTCTACACAACCTAAGTGATTTATAATTCATTTTTATCATGTATTATCAATTTCTACAACCTAAGTCATTTATAATTTTTCTAATTCATCTTTGTTCAACTCTTCATACCTATTTTTTTGTAAAAAAAATGAAAATATATATTAACGAAGTGGAAAATTTGCAAAATTATCTATACATTTGTTGTTTTTCAATTGTTTGAGAGATTCCTATTGAAAATCATAGTTTCAATCATCTCTAAATGACACATTATTTGTTTACAATGCAATATGGAGAGAGTAATGCATTTTAAGGAATCAGAGAGTTATTTGAACAAGATTTATGAAAATAGATATTAATACATAGTGAGTATTTTGATATGTTGTTAAAACAATATTTATAATTTGTCTTAGAAACCTAAATTTATTGGATTAATCATAAATTCTAGTAGGTTAGGGGTATAACCATCAAAGTCCTCCCACCCTTATTTGTATCTTCTTTTGAAAGCATTTGTGACTAAAGAAGTTTAGGTTGTTATTATAGGGAAATAATACTTATTTGCTTGCATTGGTGAAAACCAAAAAATCATCTAGCTAAGGCATATAATTCGATAATTGGGTATCCATTTTGGAATTAATGTATCCTTAAAAGCTCAATAGGATTGTATTATACATAAATTGAAAGAAAACTTTAGAGATGATATTTTCAGGCATCCCTCTTGCAAGTTGAATCACCATTATGAGTAAAGTTTACAGTAAGTCATATGTTTTACACTTCATGTTTCTTTCCATTTAAAATAATCTACAAGAAATTTGAGCGCCTTCTTCAATTTTTTCCTCTGGGAAATAGGGTGAAAAATGGTGTTTTTTAGTTCATTGGAATATGTGTACATTGTTTGGGGAAGATGGAGGGATTGGTCTAAATAATATGTGTACCAAGGAACAATTTTGTCTACTAATACACGATGACAAATACTTGTTCACCATTGCATTAAGAAGGCTATCCATATAAATGGCAAGTCAGGCCCCTTTGACATATATGACATAGTTGGTGTCATCAAATATTTTAAAACTTCCAAATTGGGTGTTCTCAAAAGGATGTGGCAAGCTTGGTAGGTTGGATCTAGAAAGTTTAAGTAGGACTTTAGAGATTAATGTAGAGGATGGGATTTGGTTGCATGTTCAATTTTGACATTCTTGGTGGAGAAGGGGAAATTTGGGTTAATTCCTTATTTCATTAGGAAACAAATGACATGGAAAGGTTTTCACAAATGGGGAAACATATGAAACAAGGAATCTAGTAACTAGCTATCTTGGAAAAAACTTAATCATTCACAACAACTACAAGTCATCGATAGACTCACATTCACATCACTTTGTCAATCAATTTTAGATGTTAATTTATTCAAGTAAACATAGAAGATCATCAACCTATATGGAAATATTGGCAATGGTCTTACACAAAATCAATTATGGATTATGGAATCACAAAGTTCTATTCTCATCCATATTACCATATAATCAATTGTCTTAACGGGAACTAGACCCTACAAGATGATGAAACAATATTAGATTGGTTAATATCAAGGAATTATTTGGAAGTCTCAATCTTATTTTAATTTTCGAATGTCTGGTTCTTCATAACAACCCAACAAATAAGGATTGAATAGATCATATTGGGATTTATTGATGGATATTGTGTGGTTTTCGATAAAGTAGAAATGGTCATGCATGTATGTGGAACTACATGGTTGTTGAATTTTTTGGGCATGCATTGTTATTAAGTACATTATTCTTTATGTTGTCCATGTTCATTATAAAGGGGTCCTTTTTGGGTACGAATGTATGATTAGAAAGGAAATCGTGCATGGGATGTGACCTATTGAGATTATTATATTTTTGAAGTTATTGATGGACACAATCATGTACCCTCCCCTTTAGGAACATCTTATGATGCATTTGAGGAGCCATTTTGTAATTGCTGACCCAAAAATGAATAATCCATAATAGAAGTGGGAGAGCAAACATTAATCTACCTTGATCTTGAGATAAGTGGAGGTTATGATAAACAAATATAGGAATTTTGTGATGAAAGATGATCAAATCTGACAGAAGGATTTTCAAAAGTGTACAATAAGAACCATGATGAATGCATCCTCTGATACTTGCAAAAATGTCTAGAGGAGGGACAAATTATGTTTCTTTTTCTAAACATGGAAAATGATTATATTATATTTTGATGAAAATACTTTTCTATTATTATATAAAGTTTTATACTTCATCAAAATATTCACTAAGACTTCACAATGTTTTATAATTCAGAAAAGGATTCACAAAATTTTTACAAGGTTTTATAATTTAGTGAATGATTCACCAATATTTTACAAGATTTTATAATTCAATGGAAGATTCACCAAAATCTTATATCTATATATTATATAATTGATAAAATAGCCTTCAAAATTTCTCGTGTGTCATGAGGATTCCTATTTATTATACATATAAATTTGGGGGAGGGGGTGTTTCTTAATTTTTTCCTTGCCAACAACCTAGATAAGTTGGATTCAAAGATCTTCATGCATGAAGATAAATTTGCTAGGGTTGCATATTAGGTTTATCATCCCTCATGGGCAAAGGAGAAACTAGTCTATCTAAATGCATCTTAATTTTATCATCGCTCATGGCTAAAGGATAAATTTAATTATCACATAGATACTGTAGAAATTATAATGATAATACTAATACTAATTATGCTTTAATAATACTATTACTAATTATAACTCTTTAATAATTATTATTATAATACTAATTATTCTTTAATATTTTTAAAAAAGTTAAAATTTAATTTCACAGGGTTTTCGAGGTTGGTCTGCGGGCTGCGTGCCAGGGTTTGAGATCTGTCGCGCCTTCGACTGCTAGCGTTCGACCCGCCATGGCTCCCTCTGAGAAAGGATATTTGCCTCCTAGATCCTCGACCTCAGATCTGCAGGCCTTCCAGGCCCTAATCTCTTCCTATGCAAAGACGCACAAGGCAAACCCCTCTCGTTTTGTCAAAAAATCGGTAGAAATTCCCAAGGTTTTTGTGCATGATCCTTCGACGCAGACTCTAGCTCTTAGACTGGCAGATAAAGGAATGATAGCGCAGTTCACAAGACTTTGGCCCTCCCCAAAATCCATGCACATCTGGTTGGAATCGAACTAGCACAAGCTGATCCAGGTACAAATGTCGGCGACCTTTTGCGGTAAGGGTTTTTTTGCTTTCTTATTTGAAAAAAAAGAAGACAGGGACCTGATTTTACGAACTGGCCCGCATTTCATGGGTGCTCGTGGAATGTATCTCAATAAATGGACACCTGATTTTAGTCCAGAAAATGATATCCCCTTAGCAGTCCCTGTGTGGGTAAGACTGCCTTTCCTCCCACTAAACTGCTGGAATGACGAAACCATAAGAAGTATTGACAACTCTTTAGGAAAATATATCGATCGTGATGAACCACAAGAGGGACTTCAAGTATGTGCCATAATCTATGTGGAGGTAGACTTGGAAAAAGGACTCCCAGAAGCAATACAGCTAAACCTAGATAACTGGTCATACATCCAACAAGTAGATTACGAGCAAATCCCCTTCAAATGTAAAGCATGTCATGAATATGGAAATTTCTCTAAAAACTTCCCTCGGGCCAAGGAAACTCAGGACGAGGACCCAAAGCAAGACCAGTGGCAACAACCAAAGCAAAACAAAGCTAATGGGAAAAATCACTCGATGTTATCGGACAAATCGGTAAGTGCGGACACAAACTAATCTCCCTAACTTCCACAGGAAGCTAGAACAAAACAAGACAGAACACAAACTTCACCTTAGACTTCATTGTCATATAAACTAGTTCAGAGAGGGACACGTGACATACCTTTTAAATGACACTTTATCCTCGCTAGTGTCATCCTTGTCGCTCCATATTTGGATTTGCAAGATGGTGAACCTGTTTAAGAAGCACAAACCGACAAAGAGAGAGAGAACAAAGATATATATATATATATATATATATATCCCAATGAATTCTATGTATAAGATCAAGGAGTTATACAATAAAAGTCAAGACACCTTTATAGGAAATAAATGTATTGTTTCATTATATTAAAATGGAAATTGGAGAATACAACCCATGCCTTGATATTGCAAGATCCATTTCAACGACTCTTTGCTCCAACACACACACATTTGTTCCAATGCCTTTGATGAATAAGATCCACAATCTGACTTAGAGAGCCAAAGCAAAGTTATCTCAAGTATAATCTATAGCAGAACTCTTCATGCATATGCAAACCTTAGCCTTTTCAACCTTATCCTTTTCCATGAGAGATCCCTCTTTATATAGGGTGAAAGAGGGATGGATGAGGAGATTAGGATGATCCAAGTAAATCATATAAGTGAGTAAGATCCAAACCGATCAGAGGCTACCTCATCTTTTAGAAGATTTCCTTCTAGAACATTCGTGAATTTTGACTTTTCCCTTGCTTAAGCATTGTCACACCCTATGCACAGGCAGTCTACGACGACGCCACAACCCATATTTGGTGCAGATTGCGATGATCAAGCATCGTCACACCCCAATCATAGAGCATGGTGCAGCGATCTTCCTTGTTGTATTTTTTGAGAGAGGAAAAAAAACTACTTTTCTCATGGAGAAAGTCTCTTTTAATGTTTTCAGGGAACATGTAAGTGAGTTAAGCACATGTTGTCAGTTGATCACTGGGGTGACCAAAATAATGTGGAACAGAATGCCCCCCAAAGTATGAATTTGGAACTTGTGACAGCTGAAATACTTTGTAGAATGTGTGTGTTGAAAACAAGGAGCACATCGATCGGGAACTTGTAAACAATCAAGCATCTGCATAATAATATACCATCTTCTGAGGTAGGCATTCCCATACTCAGACTACAAGTGACTCTAATCATAAGTGTCAAGTGAGTCATGGCCACTAAACATACACTATGGATCCATGTCATCATGATTCAATGTAGCCATGAGAAATACAATGTGGATCTGTGCTCTTAAAGAATTCAAATTCGGACATAGCCACAAGACATACACAGTGGATCTATGTGTCAGTGAAAACTTATGAATACTCCGTTGTAACTTGGACTGATATGATGAGATCCAGGGTCTTCAATTCCATCGTCTCTAAGTATGAATCTAGCCATGCGATTACAGGTGTCGAAGTCAAACATAGTAGAAACCACTTGATTACCGGTCATTAATGAAACCATTAACAAGTGCGAGGGAAATCACCATTGATGTCAATGACTCCCAAGGTACTCCTAGTACAATCCAATGAGTGTGAATGAATGAGTTGAATTCGAACACTCAATGGAGTCTTCCAATCAGGGGCCAATGATGTGAACCCATTGTTGGAAGAGAGGAGACCTGACATTAAGGCATGCAGGCTCCAAGGTACTTTGTGATTTCTAAGTCTTGCTCCTGGATAATGAGTTGAAGTCGATAGGAAAAGAATCGTCATAGGAGGGCCTTAATGTATCCCTCATCAATGACATGAAATATGTAACATATTTGAAGTAGATCATAGTATGAAGTGATTCGAAACCGACTCAGGGAAAGCCGACATGATAGACAATTTATAACTACAGATGGTTGACTCGATATAAGAAGGCTAGTTTAGGTTGGACTTCTCTTGAACATATGAACGACACGACAATTGTCTTGGCAGCATTGACTCAAGGATGACCCAACATTTGAACTTGTGGATGGTCAAACGATAGACAAATGAATTTCTCAACCCGGATACAATGATGAAGGGGGGTGTCATGTTCAAGAGCGACTTTACTGCCACTAACACAGATACAAAGACACAGTTCTTTCCCAATTTCCCTCCACCATTTCTGGCGAGTACCTCTTTATTTTTACACAAGCTTGAGGAGGATAACATATGCTTGTAATGTAAGCTCATCCTTCAGACGAGTCCCTCCGAGTATGTTTAACGAACCCTAAGAAGGAGTGGTTCAATCCCATATGGGCCTTTCGATGCTTGTTTAACGAGTCCAAATAAATAAAACTCAGAGGTTTTTCGTGTTTAGAGAGTCTGAAAAATAGTTAAAGAGAACTCCATAAGGTCTTTTTTTGTAAGTTAGTCTGATGAGGCCGAAAAAGAGATAATCTACCGCTCATTAGACGTTTTCTTCAAATACTTTTACGAGCGTGAAAACAACAAAGTTTCTCGGCTATATTTTCATGTTTAGGGAGCTTGAAAAGAGCTTAAAGGATACTCCATAGGATTCTTTTTTCGTATTACCAATGCGAGTTCGAAAAAAAATGACAAAATATTACTCGATTGCATTCTCATGGTTTCACGAGTGTGAGAAAGAATTAAGACTGTTCTCGGAGTTTTTCTTAAAAAACCCTAAAAGCATTTGTACATAAGAAAAACACACAAAAAAAATAAAAAAATGGTGGACCCCTGTCCAACGTCTCATCCTTAGATATTTAAATCTGTAATAGAAAACACTTTGTAAAGTTGGTTAGACTTTAGGGCATGGGTAAAATATAAAAAATAATTTAATTTTGCAATAAAATATGGTAAAAAGCAATAAAATAGGCCAAAACAGCCCTTTTACCATTTCATTTTGCAATTTCACCCAAATAGTGCCCAAAACCCTCTTTTTCTCCCAAATTTCAACTGTCGATTCCAGAGCGCCTGGTGGATCATTTCGCAAACCGCTTCCGTAAAAAAGGTAATATCTTGCCTCTTTATCTTTTCATGGTTTACAATTTCATTTTTATTGGTTTATTGTTGAGTTTGGGTTGGTTTTTTGGGGGTACCTGCGCTTTCAGATCGTTGTAGGCCCACAGTATCGTGAACTGCGACAATTTGAAATCGTCGGAGGGGCCTCAAAGCCAGGGTGTGGTGACGTCGCTCTGCATGAAAGCAAATCCCTGCAACGACCACAACTCAATTTTTGAAAAAATAAAATGAGTTTGGAAAAGTTCCAAGAATTGATTTTTTATGATTCTAATCCTCTTTTTGTGTTACTTGTAAAGTTTTCCTTAGTCAAAATGCTCGAGTGGAGAGAACGAGAGCACGAGGAAGAATACTGTTTTGCTGGGAATGACCCGGACACAGTTATAGAACTTCGACAGTGTGGATTACTCAAGTTCTTAAAAATTCAGGGTATGAGAGCCCAACTGAGATTGCTAGAGTATCTAGTCCACTTGTGGGATGTAAACGAACATGCGTTTCACGTGGGTGTGCATACACTCACATTGGATATAGATGACATTTAATTTATGATGGGGTTATCTCATTGAGGCTCTCGGGTATCACTCTTAGGAAGCAGGGTTGGGGAAGAACCCATGTATTACTATGTTGCACACCATTGCGTGCTAGGTACGGAAAAACATAGTGGCAAGGTGGCCATTAGAGATGTTTGGGATTTACCATTGCAGACCATCATCTATACCATTACCTGGATGGCAGGGAGTGCAACTCCCCACATGGCTTTGCAAATCCACTTTCAATACGCCATAAAGTGCATGGATCCTAGGGTCTTCAACTGGTGTGAGGGTGTCTAAAACAACTGACAAAGTGTCGAAATGGTCGGTTGAAATAGTTTGGTTACGAGTCCATTTTGGTGTCCTTCTTCTTGGAGAGGGTCCCCGTCTTACATCTACAGGTGGAGTGGGGCATACTTGCTCCACAAAATCCATATATGAAAAGATGGGTGTACTTGATGTCTCGTCACAGTGGCATGCCTATCGTCAAGTATGACGAAGTTTTCTACCAGTGGCTGAGAAATCAACTAATCATGGTGGAGGAATATGCATACGCCGGGACATACTTCCGTGGGGATATTGACTTATCTCTTCTCGAGGGATCTCAGTGGGGAGACATAGGTAAGAAGAAAATTTTCATTATATGATGTTTTTGATATTTTAATTATATAAAATGTTTTTTTTTCATTTATCCAAGACTAATCAAGTGCTCTCAATAATGCAAATGTGGCACCTTATCATCCTCCGGGATAATCTCCCATTCAGAGGCGAGGAGAGAGAGGTGATGTAGCAGGAGTGGCTGCCACAGATCTCGAGGCGATTGATCAGAACCTAGAGGGATTAACCATGAATATCCCTGATGCCACGGTGTATGAACTTCCTAGGCACTATCAACGCCATACAGTTGGCGTATCTGCATCTACTTGTACATGAAGCCATGAGCTTCATTTTTTGATATTTTGGTCCTTGGACAAACACTTTTTGTGACTTTTATCGTTATTAATATAAAGTTCCTACCAACTTACTTGTCTTTTCAAAATGTGTGTTTGGATTTATAAACGTCTCAAATGTATGTCTAACACATAATTAGCCAATGCATCTGTCAATGTGTTTAGACATCTAGGAATATGTTGATATTCGATATAATCAAAATGTCTTTCCAAGAGGAGAATTCTTAAGTATACCCGAAACAATGTAGGACTTCAGATGGAATAAATGTTACTTAATTGCATCACTACTAACTGTGAATTGAGTCATACAATAATATGAAAGATGCCAAATGAAATGGTGTCAGTTAATAATTCTATAACTGCATTGTATTCTGCGATATTATTAGTTGCACGATCAAGGAAAACACCGTGTAGACTGATCAACTCATCCGTAGGTGCATAGATTTCCCATGCATCAGACATTAAGTTTTGAGTACTGCGACTAGCACCATTAGCAAATCCGATATAGGGTAGCGAAGACACCGACATCTGGAAACCAAGCACAATGAAAGGTAAGTAGTTGAAAAGCGGAACCAAAAAATGAAAAAAACACACTAGAGTATGATACACTAAAAATACACAACACTCATGCAAAAATAATTTAAGCATAGTACTTCTTCAAGTAAAGCCCATTTCTGGGTTCACTTAAAGGAATTCCATCGTAATCTACCAGCTCATAAGCCCTTTTTTCCAGCAATCGCTTCACAATATAAGGGCCACGCCACATAGGCTCGAATTTACCGGCCGCTAATAAGTCACAATCCTATTCGTAAAGAAGAATCAAATCACCCTCAGAAAAAAACACGTGGTTTGAAATGCTTGCCATATTGATCTTTGAAACACTTCTTCTGAGTTTCAATGACTAAGGCAATATCACGACGAGTCTCTTCTAATTGCATCAAATACAAGAGACGTTCCTCTTCAGCTGAGGTGTTAGGGAGGAGTTCGACATCTAGTTTCAAAGATGGGATTTCACATTCAATTGACAAGATAACTTCAATACCATATACCAACTGGAAAGGTGTGAAACCTGTGGCAGATTTAACATATGTCCAATAGGCCCATAATGCCGAGAAGAGNATCAAATACAAGAGACGTTCCTCTTCAGCTGAGGTGTTAGGGAGGAGTTCGACATCTAGTTTCAAAGATGGGATTTCACATTCAATCGACAAGATAACTTCAATACCATATACCAACTGGAAAGGTGTGAAACCTGTGGCAGATTTAACATATGTCCAATAGGCCCATAATGCCGAGAAGAGCATCGTGTTCCAGCTTGACTTGTGAATTCCTATCATCCGTCGAAGCATAGTAGTAAGAAATTTGTTAATTTATTCAACCTGGCCATTGGCCTATGGATAGTAAGGTGTTGAATTTTCATGTCGAAGACCCAACTTATTGGTAAGTTCCGACATCATGAAATTGCGAAAATGATTGCCATGGTCAGTGATGATGGCTTGAGGGACACCAAATCTAGTAACGATATGATTGAATATGAATAACACTGCAGTTTTTCCAGTGTTATCAAATGTAGGCATCGCCTCGGCCCATTTAGTGAAATAATCCACGACTACGATGATGTATCCATACCCCCCGACTAAATGAGGGTTACATGTCATGAAGTCAATGCCCCATTTAGAAAATGGACCAACATAAACTACATGGTAAAGAGGAGCAGAATCATATCGGATCTTATTATTATATGTTTGACAAGCATGGAATTTCTGGACGATAATAATGCAATCCTTAAACACTGAAGGCCAGAAGTAACCAACTCGTAAGATCTTTTGGGCAGTGGCATACCCATACATATGATTGCCACATGCTCTGGAATAACAGTCATTCAAATCTTTCTCAGCTTCATCATAGGTTAGATATCGTTGAAAGATCGAATCAATACCACAACGGTAAAGGGTATCAACAAGGATAATGTATTGACGAGCTTGATACCAAATATGACGACGATCCACACTAGAAAGATATGGCCAGAAATTTTGGGTTTGGAGATAAATGATAATGTATCCATACCATATGTCATTAGAACTGATCATAAAGAGAGACTCGTCAGGAAAGGAATCCCCTGCCATAATTTCTGTCTCAGTAGAGGGAAGGTCACATATCAATTCGACAAAAACCAAAGATTTATTTGATTTGGCATGCTCAAATTCCAAATCAAACTCCTAGATAATGACTATCCATTTGGAGTATTCCCCCCCCCCCCAACAATTGTCGAGTAAGGATGTGTTGCATAGGGTTGCAATCGAAAATGAATGTTGTTTTGTGTAATAAGATATAATGATGAAAACATTGAACAACTTGAACAACTGCCAAGTCCAGTTTCTCCACATGCAAATATTTGGTTTCGGTAGTCGTGAGACTCCGACTCAAATAATATATGTCATGTTCATCATGCGAATCATCCTCTTGGACTAGGACCATAGTGATGGTAGAATCTGAAGCAACTAAGTATAATAAATAATCTCAACTATAATCGGGTGGAGATAAGAGTGGTGTACGGATTAAGGAAAGTTTCAAAGCTTCAAAGTCTTTGTTGGCAGTGTCATCCCATACAAAATCTTGACCCTTTTTAAGAAGTCGAGTAAAACCTTTCGTTAATTCAGCATAGTTGGGGATGAATCAATGTAAAAATTTTGCCTTCCCTTGCAAACTTTGGAGTTGGCGCAATGTAGAAGGAGGAGGCAGATTGAGAATAGCTTCAACATTTAGAGGGTCCACCCTAATCCCATGTGTAGAAACGATAAAACCAAGAAGGACTCCACACAAAAAATGTATTTATGTGGATTCAATCGTATGCGATAATAGCTAAAACGTAGGAAAATGGCCCGTAAATGTGTCGGGTGATATTGACGACGCACATAATGCATCGGTAAATCATCTAAGTAAGGTTGTACAATGTGCTTAATGTCATGAAAAGCGTAAGACATAGCACGTTGAAAATTCACGCCAACATTCTTGAGACCAAAAGGTAGTTTCTGGTATGTGAAGGTTCCCCAAGGGCAGATAAAAGCAGTGTTATGTTGATCCGCAGGTAAAATATTGATTTGATTATAGCCGGAGAATCCATCCATCAAAGAGAAGATTTCACTCCCGGCACAGTCGTCAACGATCTGGTCAACGAAAGGGGTTGGGTAATTGTCTTTGGGACAAGTCTTGTTGATATCCATATAATATACACAAACACAGATCGTGCCTTGTTTTTTCATAGCCAAAACAAGATTAGACACCCAATCAATCAAAGCCACAAGATAGACAAAACTGACTTTAAGAAGTTTTTCAACTTCAAGTTTAATAGCAACAACTTTGTGTGTATGTACTGGGCGAAGTCTCCATCGAACGGGTTTAGCGTCCGGTTAAGTCTTAATATCATGTACAAAAATATATGGATCAATGCCCGACATCTCTTTGTAACTCCAAGAAAAAATGTCACAAAATTCTTGGAAAAGAGCTTTCTAAATTTGGATCTCATCATCAGAACATGAGACACCGATATGAACATTTTCCACGACTCTGGGTTTAATCGAAATATCTAAAGGGGTGGTGGGTGAAATGTTACCCAAGTTCCCTTCATAAAAAACACTGTGTATTGGTTTAGGAACATGGGACATAGTAACAATAGTAGACAGATTCAAAATCCATTATCGCAAGTCGAGGCCCCTTCGTCAATAACAGTTCGACAAATATTCTTATTTTCCACAATAACTTGTATCTGAAACACTAATTGAGGAGGAAGCCTTGGAATATGATCTTCCAAGTCAAATATTATCAAGTTCGTATCAATAGGATCAATCCCACCAATATCCTTTAACAGTGCCTTATGTTGCGTAGGACAACTTTGAAGGATTTCGAGATCCGACATCACAGAAGGTGCCTGCGCAAGATCTTCTACAATATTGTAGTTTTGAGCAACACGTGCGTGAGGATTAAATGATGACTTATGAACAACACCTTTAGGAGGAGGATGAATAATTGTACCTAGACTCGGTCATTCAAGATGAAGAGGACTGTTGGGAGGTGAAGTTGATGGAGGAGGTTGAACCAATGGAGGTGGTGAATCATCAACTTTCTATTTCGAAGGAGAATAATATTTGGCTCGAGTAGTGACTGTAACTTTGTTCTTCTTGGAGTCACCATTACACATAAGTAAATAAGATGTGGTAGAGGGAGAAGGTTGGTCATGAATGACCAATTGGGCCTGTTTTTGAGAAGGAAAAGGTCGTGACAAAATGATAGGTGTAGGAGGTGTCTCGGTCCCTTGCAATAACTTATTAACCTCAACACATCGTGGACAATATTTTGTATAATGATCCTCACCACAGATAAGACAAGGATAACGAATTTTGCGCTTTTATTTGTCATCAACAAGCTGAGTCTTGGGTTTATCGGATTGTTGATTATTTTTTTTGTTCTCCTTATTCTTACCCTTCCCTTTCTTTTTATTTTGATTTTTACCGGTAGGTGTAGATTGAACTGAATTAACCTCAAAGGTTTTACTGGGAGAAGGAGTTCGAGGAGGAGTATTTTGTACATTAGTATTAGTAGACTTGGGATTGGAATGAATGGATTGTTTAGACTGAGTCTCAATGTGAAAAGTGCCAATCACGCCATCAACAACATGATAAGCTACTGGAGGTGTTGGGGTTGGATTTGTAGATGGGCGAGGAGCATCAGGGATCAAGTCATATAGTGTGCTCATTTGTGAATAAACGAGATCCAAGTATTGAGCACGACTAATTGTCTTCTCTTCAGTGACGACACCACCCATGGAAACATCATGGGCTATAGGACCAATGAGTGACTTGGTAAACCACTCGACCAATAGTTGATTAGGAAGGGGAACTTTGATTAAGAGTCTTGTCCTCCTCCACTCGTGAATATGATCGAAAATGTGAGTGGATGAGGATTGTTTAAATGAACTCAAAATTTCGGTTCCTATCTCGTATCGTATCAGTAAATAGTAATGCATTAAGAAAGCCATAGCTAAGGTGTTGAAATCATTGAAAAATCCTCATGGCAATTCAATATACAATTTGGCTGCCGAACCCATCAGAGTTCCTTGGAAAATATGTAATCTAATGGAGTCATCCATCAAGAAATTGGATGAACACCGAAGATGGAAATTCATGACGTGATTATTTGGGGCTTCTCTTGATCAACCGTCAAACTTAGGAATGTATGATGGTAACTTAGCAGGTATGACTGGCTAATAATGAGAATGCAATATAGGATCATTCAAAATCCTAGATAAATTGGGTAAATCCAAAGTAGCAAGAAACGAAAGTTGTTTGTTCACTTGAGGAAACTGGTAATTCTGAGGAGGTAGTCCCGTAGGTATACCAGTAAGACCATAAGCAGTCTATAGATAGTTAGAGGGTCCTGTCAAATTCGGTGGTGGAGGGTTTTGAGTCAAATAGACAACTTGAGTTGGTTGATTGGGTAAGCTTCATTGGAAAGGAGCATTAGACTGAAAATCTTGACCCGAGGTAGGATTCATAGAACCTGGATATGGTTGCCCGAGATTAGGGGGTACAAAAGAATTAACTTGAGGAGGTTTCCCCCCAGGACGTTGTTGATTTCCTTGGAAAGGAAAATTCCAAGGTTGAGACTATAACCCAGAGGTATATTTCCGATACATTGGATTATGACCCCAACTTAAGGTTTCCCCCCAACTTGAGGTGGTCCCCCAACTTGAGGTTGACCTCCAACATGAATTTGAAAACCAAAAGCAACAAAATGACTTGTGCCTCTAATTTGATTGGAGCTACTTAGGCCAGGATGATTAGATCCTCCAGGTGAAGGTGGAGGAGGAATTCTATCCCCCCCGGAGAGAACCTGGGTAGGTGTAGGAAAAAAACTACTTGCAACATTATACCGAGGAGGAACAAAAATATTATTCCCTTCGAATGGATTCTGAGCAGGATTAGCAATAAAAGTATTTAGAGCGTGATACCCAGATGGAAGTGAAGGATTTGGTCTAAGCGGAAGTGGTGTTCCAATAGAATCTTGAGTGATTACTGCACTTCCGACAGAAACATGCATAGCTTGTGAGACCATGGTAGAGCTAGCGAGTTGGAGAGGAAGAATTATATGAGAACCAACCAACAATTGGTCTGAGACTGTGATAACATTACTGGTCGTGCTAGTAAAATGATCCAAGGGTACTGTATAAGTAGTGGAAGTCACATGCGTATGTCATGCCATAGGTTGATTAGAGGTCCTCTGACGTAAATGACTCATTCCTAGTTTTTCAAAAATAGCGTGTCCCGAAGAGGTTCTCCAAAGAGAACAAACAAGACTAGAAGAGATAGGATTAAAAGTTCCAATAGTATGAACCAGAGTTCTAAACGACTCACTTTGAAAGGGTGGATCATCTACACCAGACTCTGTGTGAGGTCTAGTAGGTATTCTAGTACAATCTTCAGCAACAACGTCTCCCAATGAATTTATCTAGAACAAAAGTGGATCTCGTAGAACACTCAATAAAAAATTTACAGGAAGTATGGATTCCTCCATTGGAGTAGAAATTTCAATCTCAGAGGCTACGTTTTTATTAATTTCTCCTTCAGCAGAACCCTCTGGTGAGTTAGGAAGCAAAGGAGTATATTCTTTCAGATCTTTCGGAGGTAACCCTTTCATCCTACATGAACGACGAGGGCCGATGTTGGCTGCACCAAATAAAGAATGAAAGAAAGCTGTGTCCAACTAGAGAAACAAACAACACTCACTAATAAAATCTAGATATCAGACATGCAAACAAACCTTCTTATTTCAAAGTCACTAGTTGGTGATGGAATCCAATGTTACGAAATCAAGACAAGAAGGGGCTAGGATAAAGCAGGTGGAAAAGTGACGTTGACGACCTGTTTAACGGACTTACACCCTGGTGCAATCTCCCACACATAATCGTGGGTATACCCTCCAAGGAGACCGAGTGAGTTTGGCCAACGTTGATTCTAGGTACCGTGAAGACTTTCCCCTCCATAGTCACCTCATGTAAATACTCTAAAAATATAGGCCACTAAGGTTACCAATTACGACAATGATGCCTAGGGAAGTAGTCGACAACTTGATCCACGCACAAGGGCAGGGTATCTAAGCCCGAAATCAACTCGAGAAAGTCCCCACAAGATTTTCTTCTCAAGTGACCCCCAATAATACGCGCAATCTCTACACTAAGACCAACAAAATAGGGTGAGTAACTCTTCCAGCCCTAATGCGACCTCGTGATTGACCCTTGTGTTAGAAAGGCTTCCCAGGAAAAAATGTAGCAAGTGGATTTGTAATCCCCCTATCACAATATACTATTGTGTGTTTTGATGCTTTGGAGAGTGTGCCGTACAACATATTCCAAAGCGTTATCCTAGCTAATGTTGGTGTAAAAAAGTTCTAGAAAATAAAAGTTGCTAATAGATTTTAAAATTACGTTGTATTTTAAAGACTATTGTTTACTTAAACGAGAAACATAAGTGAAACTAATGATGTATTTGACCTTGTCCCAATAAGATGCAAGAAGAGATGAAATGAAATTGTTTCATTCGATGAACTCTAATTACAATAGGGAGAAGGTTTCTTTTTTCTAGAATACAAAAGCTACCAAGCACAATTTATCAATCTTTGAATGATATAGATTCCAAACAATCACAAATAATAACTTTTCCAATTTTCTCTTTTCAATAAATACATGAATGCAAAAATTTCTTACAAAGACTACTAAAAAGAAGAATAAACTTCAGTTCTTTCCTTTTCAAATCAGAACAGAGACGTAATCCAAAAAAGAAAGAATGGTCTAAGAAGACTAGTGCACTCTCAACACTATTCCCAAATCAAACTCACAATGCAACAAAAAATGAAATGATAAGAAAACCTTTTTTTGAATGCAAACAAAAAATGTTTCTTAATCAATAACAATCCAAAAGTTAAAAGCAATCCAAAACTCAAAATAAATCAAGAACTACTTATCAAACAAGCACCCAAGAACAAAGTCTTGAGATTATACCCTTGTGACAAGAAGTCAAAAACTTGCAAAGCTCATGAAGAAGACTCTCAATCTTTGAAAATCAATCAAATCTAGGCTTAAAAAATGTAATCCAATCATTCACCAATGCTAAAAGTTAATCCCAGGCAATAAAGACAAATCTGGGCAAAAAAAAAAGAAAATTAATTGTCACCCAACAATTCCTACAGGAGTCGTCGCATGCTGTAGAGGGGTACAGTGCGACGATCTAGGATCATTGTAGGCTGTTAGAAAGGCACAGTGAAACGTCGTCACCCTGGTCTGCACAAGTAGAGTGCGACAACAAGGAATCATCACAGGATGTAAATAGGACACAGTGCGACGATCTCTGAATAAAAATAAAATTGGGAAGAATGACAAAATTTCTCAATGAACCTTCAGGACCAGGGAGTCAAGATGGATCACCCACAAAATCAGAGAATGAAATGTATCAAAAGAAGGTAGGCTAAAATAAAATAAGAAGCAAAAAACTAAAAGAGGTCGTAATCTCCAGTATGGTCGCCAATTTTGTTATCGAAAAAATAGGTAAGTGCAGACACAAACTAATATCCCAACTTCCACAGGAAGCTAGAACAAAACAAGACAGAATACAAACTTCACCTTAGACTTCATTGTCATATAAACTAGTTTAGAGAGGGACAAGTGACATACCTTTT